>JAPMOB010225057.1:0-19088 GCA_029875015.1 Lepomis gibbosus | reverse complement strand
GCAGATATTCTTTTTGTGTTTATTGCAGGATCTCTGTACGAGGCAGCCGGGGCCTCGTGGAGCTCGCAGCAGGAAGAATAAACACGTATTTTTCTTTCTACTCTTCTTGGAAGACTCTGTTTTCACTGTCAGCTGTATTTTTTATAATGCTTAGAGTCTTGTGCACCTTTGTGCCTCGGTCTGCTCTGCAACCTGTTTTTGTAACACAGTTACAGGACCCCTACAGCTGTGAAGAGCTGGCCTCCTTCTGCCTGATAAAAATCCCTTTACTGACAAGATAAACACTATTACAAAAAGCTTTGCTGTCCAACTTTGGTCCGGAGTCTGCGAGCTGGTGACCACTGGTCTAAACATTTTAGACCAGTGATACTCTGTATTCATATCGTCGACTTAACGGCCTACTTCCTGACTTCCTGTCTGCGGCTGTCAGGTCCGAGCCTGTTGGTTCCTCCTGAAAACGTAAATCTTTTAAAACCCCCTCTCAGATATATAGATTCATCTTTAAAAGTAATTTCTTCAAACAGCTGCTCGCTGCACTTTCTGTGAGACAAACAGGGAATAGTGGATTTTTGGGGAACCATTTTCAGCTACATGTGGTCCTCTAGTGAGTGTTTGGGGCAGCAGGACGGTGGATGTGGGACTGAGTCAGAAAACAGATATTGACACGTTTTCCTCTGATGATAATTGTACTCATTTCACTGCAAAAACTGAGCTCTAAAAAACAAGAAAAAAAGCATTAAAATTGGGGAAAAAAATAAGCAAATTTATCTGCCAACAGAAGGAGAATATTTCACTCGCTACTTAAGGACAAAAAAACTTGAAACCAGTGAAATAATAAGAAAAATATCTTGTCAGACAAGAAACAAGTATATTTCACCTTCAATTAAGAAAATTAGTCTGACTAAGATTTGAGTTTTAGCTCTGCTGAATGTGCTGAATGTAATATAATGGCAGCTCTTCGTTGTTTCCCTAACTGAAGTTCTTTTTACGAGGCAGCGTTTTTTACCCCCCCCCCCCGTCCGACCCCTTAAAATGGAGGTCTGCTGTGCTGTCAGGTGTCCGGCCCCCCACCTGAGACCAGCAGCTCTCCGGGTCTTAGTTAGTTAGTTAGTTAGTTTAGTTAGTTTCATCTAAAGCATGTATCATATCTAATAAGCGGGTGTTTGTATCTTTATCTGTAACTAATAACTGCGGCTGTCAGATAAATGTAGTCAAGTGCGACTAAAACAACAGGAAGTACCTCAAACTTAGACAGTAAACGTTACTTTCCATCTCTGTAATCAACCAAACACACATTTATCAGCCTGAACTAAAGCAGGACTGGGTGTAAAACATTTTTTTATTAAAGCATGAACTTTAGAGGATTTTGCCTCTTTGGCAGACAGATGTTCTGTCTCAGTCCTTTCTAATTTTGTTTTGTTTTGCCCTTCAGTCTGGATTAATTTTAAGCCTGTGTAGTTATTTTACATTTTTCATGACTGTGAACCTTTTTTTTATTACATTAATATATATAAAATATATATTTTATCTATAAGCACAGGCATCAGCACTTGGGGCTAAATACATCTAATATGCTAGATTATGAGTGATGTGTTTAATTGTGCCTGTCAAGTTAGCGGAATAAAACTGCACATGTGAGAAATGTATAATTACTAACTGAAGCCTTCGGCAAGACAACAGGATAGAGAACAAACAGCCTGGTCTGCTGGGTGGATTATGTTCTGTGCTTTTGTACTCAGAATATCAAAGTAAATAGCTGTTTACACTGCTGAAAAACAGCGTGTGTTCAGGTTGGGTAAGTTTTAGGGAAAGGTTCGGTTTAAAATAAGTATTTAGGTAACAGCCCGTCCTCACCAGAGAAACGGCCGGACAGGTGGGTTATCAGCTTATTACCAAACATATCTGCGTTTTTTTGTCAGGCAGTGAACCCAAAAGCACAACTCAAAAACAGTCCGCTGGATTAGAGGAACAGCTGAGTTAAAGCTTCAGTGTGTAAGTTTTAGTGCCATCTAGCGGCGAGAGTTGTGAATCGCAACCAGCAGCTCACGGTGCATTCACACGCTCCTCGGATTTTTCCTTTTACCAAGCTGTAAAGTTGCTCTTCCGAGTTTAAGATCCTGAGCTACTACAAAGAAGTGTTGGATTAACATCATCAGAGCACATAAAAAACACGAGGACATCTAGTTCACTCTACATGGACAGCAAACTAACCGCTGTAACCATTACAAATTACATGTTTGCAAAATATATAAGCAATACGCAGAGTTGGGAAGAGCTAGTTCAGCCACATTTCTCAGTAGCTTGGTGGCAGCGTCGCTGTTTTCTGAATCAAATAGCCTTTCAGTAGCGAAGCTCTTTTATTGGCCGAGTAGCGCAGTAGCTTCCACACATGTGTTCTTCCACGTGTTTCTGAAAGATCCGTGAGTGACGCCATCGCCACACACGGACCTGTATGTGCAGCCGGCAGAAGTACATCCGTGTGACGGTGACATCACGTACCGATCCTCGGGCTGATGCCTGCTACAGGTGAATAAAGACTGAAGTTACTTCCTGTGTGATAGTGATAGAAGGATCAGGGTCCAGCCTGGACGCCTCTTCCTCTGACATGTAGTGGCACAAACTTGTTTCCATGGAGAGAGAGAGATAGCTCTCTCTCTCTCTCTCTCTCTCAGGCCTGTTGCCATGAATGTTTAGGTAAACAATGTTGCCAGGGCAAGAATTCACATTAAACTATAAAAAAATAGAAATAATAAACAATAAAATGACATCACAAAAAATAGAGAGCAATAAAAATAATCAGAAACAAACTACAAACACAACATAGGCCAATGTTACACTGAAAACATGTCTGGCTTTTTGACAACCAGTGCATTTTTTTTAAATAACCAACAACAATAATAATAGTAATAATAATAATGTGATAATATTACAGTAACTTTTACCAAACATCAATGTTGTTTTCTCAGTTTGTTGCATGACGAATTACATTTTGCTGCAGTGATATAGCAGGAACCAGGGGCGTTTGGATCTGTCTGATTTAGCTCTCTCACACACGGTAGTGAAGCTTCATTTAATGTGAAGTAACTGGTAGCTTAGCTCACTACATTTTCTAAGTAGCGTGCACACCACTGGCAATATGGGATTTTGCACGAATCAAAGTTCTGCATGCTTCTTTGTGTACACTTTATTTCTCCTTTTGCAAAAAAGATTCTGAATAGTCCGACATCACGTGAATGCACCATCAGCCGCCGCTCACCCCTCCCTTTGCAAGTGCGTAGGAGAAGCTACGGGCGCCGACACGCTCTGTCGACTCTTGAGCTAAATGATATGTGTGGTTTAAATTGAATTTCTTTCCTTACTTCTAATAAACCAGACAACTACCATTTTTTTCTTCTTCGTACGTATTCAACAAGTGATGAAACACATTCTGTAGAGAAGTTTGTCCATTTGGGCTACTGTAGAAACATGTAAGAGGCCCCCAGGGTGTATGTAGATAGAGACTGCTCATTCTAAGTTAATAAAAACATAAAGGTTCATTATGTAAGGCCTTTATGCACAACTGAAAAGATAGTTATAGATCTGTCAATAGATCCTATAGAAATATTACAGACCAAACTTTCAAAAGGCACAGGCCCGGCACAGATCAATCTAAGATGACGTCCAAAAACAAACAGATCAAAGTTATGAATGAGAACTGCTGGAACACGACACTTGGAAGTACTAAGACGAGGGAGGCAGGGAACCAGGTGAACTGAAGGGGGTGAATCTGAAACGAGAGGAGACGTGAGTGACACAGTAAAACACAGAGCTAATGAAAACACTTAAACAGGGAGGGATGTATGACGCTCCAATAAATCTAAGGCCATGTGTGGGTAGCGTCCTCCTACAGGCTAACATATGCTAACAGACATGCAGCACGACCTCCCCTCCTCCCTTTTCTATCTGTGTGTCAGTGACATTGCGAAAGAAACGAATTCTTAAAAAGCTGCTGACTCAAATCCTATTAAAATTCACCAGGTTGTCAACTTCTTTTGTTTTCCACTTTGATTTCTGCTGAATCTCCTCTCGCAGAGGGGAGGTATTCTTCATTGTTTGGTGCGTGTCGCCTCAAGTTACGCTTTCATGAACTGAGGAACGCCTACCTCCAAATCCCCCCTGCCTCTTCTTTTAACAGGCGGCTGAGAGGAAAGACGCTTTGAACACATGGAGACGCACACCGGGCCGCACAAATAAACACATCTTCTACTAACATTAACATTAACGGTCGTTTATTTTATGTATGAGACATTTCCATTTTTTGTGTGATGGCTGGCCTTTACGTCGTGCATCAGTATTTATAGGATGTATATACAAGCGTGTGTGAACATCAGAGAGCTGTAAGGTCAAACTGGGATCGTCTTCTGCTTGAGGAAAGACTTGATGTGGAGGGAAAAAGGCTAGTCTTGCGAAGGTAACTGTGTTTGTGCGTGTGTGTGTGTGTGTTCCTAATTTGAGTCAGTGGGGAGGTGGAAAGATGAAAGGAGAGTGCTGCTTCCAATTTCCTCTCATGCAGAGATCTCGACATGACAAAACACAAAGTGCGTGCTTGCAGAGACGCTCGCTCAGTTGAAAGGATGGGAGACTTTGGAGTCGTTTTTTTTGTTTCTGTGTCGTTTTATTACAGCGTACGTTTGGAAGCTGAAGGCTGAACCCTCGGAGTGTTTACACGGGAATGTGATCAAAGCTGCTTTGAATGAAAGGAAGCCATTACTGTTTGCCAATATGGCTTCAGTCACTGAGTCCGCTGTGGGAATAATATCTATATCTCATATATAAATATGTATATATGACGTGTTGGAGGAGCACACATCGCCTACAGATACCTGATACAGATACCTGGTACTGCAGTGGATGACAGTTGCAGGTGTAGTGTTGAAATAAACGGTGGCTAACGTAGCTCGGCTGCTGGACACGAGGGCTGAGATGGAGCAACCTGTTCTCATGTTAAGGCCCATTTACCCTCCTGCGTAGGCATTTATACTTGTGCGTAGGTCTGTCCGTCATTCTGCGATTACACCCCCAAACGCTAGTCGGCGGTAGCTCTGCAGTGTCCACCGTGTTGACTTTTGCCGGCTTTGCAGGCTAACTTCCGGTTTAGCGCTCCGCTAACGTGAATGGGGGTAAAATTGTAAACGTGCAGCTGGTGAGCGAATGGATCACATTCTGAGCTTCCGGTCCGCGTCGACTCGACGTGTAGTTACATTTTTGAGGAGGTGCACGTCAGGCGACGGCGTAGCTTCTGCGTAGCCCCGTAGCCTACGCCGTCACCTGCGCCGTCGATTCGACGCAGACGTATAAATTACGCTTTAGGCGTCATATATACACTCTTGACAAGCATACTTATTTCACACAAAACGCCAATTCTGCCTGTAAAGGAGACCGGAAAGGATAGAAGCACTTCCAGGTGCTAACTAGCAAGCTAGCTAGCCAAGTTTGTTTTTAAGGTGTTGACAGTTCCCTGAGGCAGCTCACCCGAACCTTAGCCATCACAGAAGTTAGTGCTTAAGTCAGTAATGTCGACCCTACAGCTGTGCACATGTGCGAGCAGGAAGGGTTAGCCTCCTTTGTTGTGCAACGCAATAGCAAACTGCAGCGTATCATACACGCTCCAAATCTGGGTTTTGTGTACAACAGCTACGGTTTTGTCAAAGCGTGTTTGTATGACAGCAGAGATGAGATCAGGTTGGATGGATCGAGAGGTGGACTGACAGGAATGTTATGTTTTAGGAACGCCCAACACCAACATGACCTCTGAAGTGGATATCGTACAGCTGCATTTTCTCTTGTGACTAAATTTAAAGTGTCTTTAATCACTATTTCTACATAAACAATAGTAAGCATGACTAAGTGCATGTGAAACGGGACGCCCATGATGATGCTTAATTATATCCCCAGCTCTACTGAGCTTTATAGCGTGTTTGTTTTTATGGCCTGACCCTGACGTTGTTTCGGTTCACTCTTACCGCTCTCACAGCATTGTTTTATTTCCTTGTTTTGGGAGTCATTAAATCGCTCATAGGTCATTTTGGAGACATACTATTGCCCTAATCTGTCGTTTCTATATGAAGACGTGTTGCCAGTTTCATGTTTAACAGAAAAACTTGAGAACAATCTGCTCATCTTGAATTGTAGATCAATATAACAGATCTGAACTGAAACTACGTGACCATTTTACTGTTAAACAGCAAGATGCGTTTGTCCTGGTACTAAAAGACATGTCTGTCGTTTTATAGCAGTTTCCAAATGTAAAAACCTTAAAAAAATACACATTAGTTCTTATTTTGTATGAAATGTGTTGTGTGTCTGTTACAGTCCGCGGTGCCTCCTCTTCATTTCCCTGAGTTTCTGCTGTTTCCCTCCCCCTCCCTCGGGTTCCTGTTTTGTCCCCTTGTTTGTCTTCTCTGTGTGTCCGGGCGCCACGTTCCTTCCCCGGTTGTCCAATCAATCAGATCGATGTGCACACCTGTGATCACCTGCACACCTGAGACTCATTCCAGCCATTACATTCTGCAGCATTTAAACCCAGGCCCGGTCCCGTCCCAGATCATCAAATAGCAACACTTTGACAAAGCCTGACAAAGTGTTGGTATTTGACGCACATGTAGTAGTGATGTGCGGATCGATACTAAAGTGTTGATATTTATGAAACCAACGTTTCCTGCTCTGGGGTCGACACTCATTTAAAAGGACTCCTATCTAAACACAGTCATTTGGAGTGAGTGTGTGTTTTATCAGAAGTATCTCACCGTCACCAGGATGGTCTAATTATACTATATAGGAGCTACTTCTCCTTCCGCCTTCAAAGTCATGCTTGCGCTATGGCTCTGTGATGGAGATTAAATCATAATAACATGATGATGTTATGAAGCGGAAGTTCTGGAGGGGGGAGGTCACAGTAAACGAGAAATAAAATACCTAAAAGTATTAGTATTCCAAGCAACACCAGCCTGGGTATTACTTAGTATTGGATCATATAGAATTAAGTGGTATCGCACATCAGTACAAGGTGCCCTTCAGCGTCCGTATGAGAGGCCCTGGGCTTTCAAGTAACTCCAACGTAACGCATCCACCGTACCGTAATGTACTTATTTCAACCTAAAACCATGATCTTCTCCTTAATCTAACCAAGTAGGTTTTCATGCCTAAACCTAACCAAACTGCATATACAGTATAACACGCATTAAAAAGGCATTTCCTACAGACGCTGAAGGCTACCTTGTGCGTCAAATACCCGTGCTTTCTCAGGCTTAAAGCATCAGGACGCCCTGAAATGAGAATGTGTTGCTTCGCCACATCGGCCATGTGGTACTCCAGCCAGTTCTCATCCCAGGCCGTCTGTCAAATCGTCGGTATTTCAGTGCCCATGCGAGACACCCTGGGCTTTCAGCTAACTCCAGTGTGACTCATCCACATGAGGTAAGGAAACCAAAAGGGAAAGTTAATGTATTTAAGGTTTAAAGTTACATAACGTTACATTTGGTGATTAAACCAAACTGCGACCATTCCACAACTTTAACCACATCTTAGAAACGTCATTCATCCGGACGCTGAAGTGCGTCAAACGCTTTGACAAACTAACCTCAGAATCATGTGAGTGTTCTACTTCCTGCTTCCTCATTTTTGCCTGATCTTGTTTTTGCTTCTGCAAAGTACAGATTTGGTTTTACAGAGCCCCTAGTGATCATGGTGGAGCATTTAGCAGCTAGAGAGCCAGATGTTTCCTTCAGGAGCCGGTGGAGACCAAACACAGAGCTAACAGAGAGAGAATACTGGAAGAAGATGAGGATGATGTGTTTCCAGCTTGTTTCGGCTGAAAACGAGAAAACAAAAAAACATCACTGATTGCAGGTTTAAAGTTAGTGAACGATGGTGGTCCTGGTTACAGTAAAAGAAAAGCCGCTTCTTGTGTTGAAGTCTGATGTTTTGTTGACCCAGCCATCCACCCGACCTCCCTCTGAGAGCTCTATAACCTCACCTGACTTCCTCCTTTGCTCCAGACGGACAAGAGTCATGATTCCTGCAGTAAATATTGATGCATGTGTAGACAGTATAACGAGCTGCTGCAGCTCCCCCGACACCCCCAAATCCTCCTTACGTGTTGTTTCCTGTTGTTGATTCAACTAATACCTAACGTCCATCTGTGTGTTTATTAAGGAGGATCAGCAGAAGCCTCGTCGCTGCTAACTCCAACAGCCTGTTCCCACCATATCTAACCGTGTAACCATTTGCCACAAATAAGTGTCTCTGGCTGAAGTAAAGAATGTGTTGAGAGGTGGGTAAGAGGCATTTTACATGTGTTTACCCTCCACTGCACCTCTAGACCTCTAAGAAAAAACGGCCACACAGAAATGTGTACATGCTGGTCGATTGAGCAGATTACCTTCTCCAGGCAGAATAAACATCTTTAACAATACGGAGATGGAATATAAAAACTATATTTTTCTGGATGGGAGGCCTCTCAACCTCTAGTTTGAGCTGTCTACACAGCATAGTGTTGTAATGTGTGTTGTAATATGTGAGTGCAATATTCTCAGGCGTTATCATCATCAGCCCTCTATCTGTGTGTCCGGAGGGAAGGAAATTGGTGACATTATGCCAAAGACAAAGACGCCGTGTTGAAATGTCTCGGGTTTAAACGAGGGTCGCCTCAAAAGTCGCAGACTCTCCCAACAGCTATCTTCCTGCCATTTCCTAAAAGGAATGTAATTTCTGCAGAAGTGAAAACAAAAGCTAAAACAAATCTCTTCTGAGGCAATTTTCAGCTATTTAGTTGTCAGGGCTGAGCTTTTAAAGATGCCAGATTCAACTTCAACTCATTGATCTGATTCAACTGCAGACGGCAGCTGACATTCGCAGACGCAAACAAATTACTGACGGACACCTCAGCGGAAGAGAGAGAGAGCTAAAACAAAGACGAGTGCAAAGTATTCAACTAAAAACACAGACTGAACCAACATCACACGTATCAATCAATCAATCCCAGCTCTGACAGATAGTAATTACAAGCGGGGAAAACTTTTTTGTCGGCGCTCTAGTTGTATCACGGCAGTTGTGATATTTCCCTGTTACCAAATGGCTGAATCCAAATGTAGCAGCTTTTGTTGAAAAAATTAGTCAGATTATTGATTTGATAATTAAAAAATACTCGCCACATACTCGCCACATTTCTAATCTCTAAGCGGCAGCACATCACCTCTCTGCCAACACGTCCTCAAACCTAAACAACAAAACAAGTTGACTGTCAACGGTCTCAAAACAACACATAAGGCCCCATCCACACTACTGCATTTTCGGAGACAGAGACGTTTTGCTACTTTGCACCTCCTGTCTAGACTAAAACGGCAGTTTGAAAATGCTTCTGACCCCGTTTTTCGTTTTAAAACTCCGGGTAGAGTTTTAGTGAAGACGGGTAAAAACAGAGGACTTCAGAAACGATGACACAGACGCTCACGTTTGGCTCTCTGATTGGGTCAAAGCAGAAACACGATGCTGCTGACAGAGTTTTTGTGTTGGTATTTTTAATTAAATATTCTGTACCGTGCAAATAACACTTACAGCCTACACGTGTACTGTGCATGTTGTCGTTTGTGAACACTCCCAGTCTGTTTCCCGCCTCCACAGCCACTTTTAACTCCTGTGTTACATTCAGTAACAGTCCCAGCTCGTTATTGGTCCGTGCAATAAAAACAAATCTGCTGTGGTTCTTTGTCTACGTTACTTTATTCTTTTGCCAAATCTTCTGTAACTACAGAATAGACCATCTGCTTCATGTTTACACCGGCACGTGCACGCCCAGTGTACGTGAACGGCTGCTAGATGTGTGTTTTCAGTCGTTTTAATGTAGACAGAGATCAACTCTCAGCTAAAACGCTGCTGTGGACGGACATCGTATTCGTTTTAAAACTAGTGTGGCTGGGGCCTAATAGGACATATAGGTCAGTTCCCCAAAACAACATGTGCGAGCATTTGCAAGTTCCAGTCCAGCCACAGGCGTACCTTAACGTACCTCATGTAAATCACATGATGTTTAACACGCGGTAAAAGTTGTGAAACAGACATAATTAAGTTTAGGGTTAGGCAGCAGAACTACTTTTGTTAGGTTTAGGAAAAGATTGTGGGTTAAAATATGTACAAAACAATAAGTAAGTCATCTACAGAATGTTTTTTTTAAAATTAAAACATGTCAACTTTGACTTTCTTTCACACGGGACTCCTCCATCCATCCCGCTACCTTCTCAAATGGACTTTGTCATTCTTTATACTTCGTCACCTGCCTTCACCCTAACAGAAAACCTAAGTATGGGTCATAAGAGGCTTTGACACAATCGACCTGTACGACTGTTCTTCTGGTGAGGACGGGCTGCTTTCTGTGTAACACCATATTCAGAGCAAAATGTTGAGCATCTAGATTTGGAACAAACCAGGAATTAGCCCTGAAATGAGATATTTTAGTCCATTATTTCCTAGTTAACTCTGATAAGTGTAAACGTATTTCCTTTGTATCACAACTGTTTCTAATCAGTGTTGATGTTATTTTAGATTAACATGAAAATACATGCTACTTGCTGGCGCCCTTCCAATGACATGCAAGCTTTTGGAACAGCTGTTTGTGGGTTTTCCAACAAATATAACTGTCAATGAAATCATGCATTGATTACTTGGCCTGGAAAAAGTAATGACACAGACATTTATTTTATAATGAAAGGAACACATGTACAAGTGTTGGGTTCTGGAGTAATTACAGAAGGGAAGAAATGGCCACAAAAATAGCTCCAACAGACTTTCGTGTGTGTTCGTCTCAGGCGGTGCAGGTGATGGTCTCAGAAAACGAGAACAAAGGAGAAGCAGCTCTTTCTCTCTCCCTTCATACAGTCTGACCTCCTGTAATTTGGCTTCAGATGTCAGAACAGCTGGCCGACAGCTCCGATCAAAACAAAAAATTACCTGGCATTAGTCTCGGGCCGTGGCTCAGTGCCAGTCCATGTCCTCCCTCGCTGACCTGAGAGCGGCCGTCACGCTGTTCCTGACAGCCTGTGGGAATATTTAGAGACCGCGGCTGCTCAACTCTAATGTCTGACATTTTTATAAATAACCCAAAAGGAAATGAAGACTCCTTTGGCTTCTTGTTGATCATTGCAAACCTACGGCTTTACTAACAAAAGTTCAAATTGTCTAAAACAAAATGTGTTTGAGAGTTAACGCCAAATTATGATAACCCTTTAATCCATCTGGAACAATAAGAGTAACGTGATTTGTGGCAGAGATGGAAGAGATTCCCACGTTTACAGCATTCACATCCCCTGGCAACTCAAGATGGTTTGGTCATGTGAGGGTTAAACTCCTGTGCACGGTGAATGTAGCTCTACATACATTAAAACTGTGTTAAATGACCTTGAACTTCCTGCTTGTGTACGTCTGTATTTATTGTCCCGTTCCCCGCTTTGTGTTGTCGAGTCGTCATCGTGTTACGTCGAGTGTCTCTGTTTGTTCTCCGTGTGCTGTGTTGGATGTCTGGATTACTATTCGTTTGGACGCCTGCCACCTCTACATGTACACCTAGTCTTCTGTTTTTGTTGGAACAAACTCAATAAACTGTGTCAGCTCCTTCTGGCGTCTAGTTTTTGGCCCCAGACACCCGTTTTCTTGCGTCTGCATTTGGCGACAGTAAAAGCGACAATACCTACGTTTTAAGGTTTGTAGAATCTAAAAATATGCATAAATTTAGTCAAACACTACGACAATAAGAGCTTTAGTTAAAAGTAACTCAAATTAAGTTGACCTGGCGCTAAATGGAAAGCTAGTGGATTAAAGTTATTGCAGCTGACCCTGAGGGGAACATGAAGGTCTGAACCAATTCATCACAATCCATCCAACAGCTGGTTAGATGTTTTCAGTCTGGGACAGAATGGAGGACAAGCAGACGGGCACCGATGTCCTTACTGTGCGTTCAGACAGGATACCTGGCAGATTTTTTGACGCATACAAAGTTAATGAAAAGATGCAATCTGACATGAAGTCTCTCAGGGAGCATGATCACAAAGATGTGACCATGTGAGTTCAACTTGAGTGAAATTTTGTGCATATCCTCAAGGACTCTGCTGAGTTCAAAGACGGTCAGAACTGAACAGACACACAGAACCGAAGTCCTTTGCTAGCTAGCTTAAAGCTAACATCTGTACCGTTGGTTCACTGGCTGTTTGTGCTGCCGTGCCACTCGTTTTCCACTCCTCAGCTCCTTACCTTCCATGTCGGGGTGGAAGTCCTCTCCCACACCCACTCCGCCGGCCCATCACCACCATGAGTCTCACAGGGGGCTGGCTCTGAAAGCCCGTCTGTCTGTGAGTGGGTCACGTACAGGTGTAGGTAATCTACTAATTATGAGTGTCTACAGGCAGAAGGAAAATGAACAACACAAACACAAGCAAATACAACAAACCAAAGCTTATGTAAAGACTGGAATAAAAGCAAATTATTTCAAACAATCAAACTCCAGCTGACACCAGTACCTCACTGCCCTGTAGGAGTATTTATCTCGACATTCTCCTCTCGTATAATAACAGTGGTAATATCCTTTAGAGCTTCTGTGCCGATGATTGGCCTCCTGAAAAGTCTCTGTCTGATAAATGTGAGAAATGTCAGAAGCTTTCTACATATAAAGGTCAGTGTCAAGCTGTTTGAACTGGTTCTTGATGGGTTTAAGATGGTTGAGATTAGGTCAGGTTTGACAGACCTTTGCAACAGAGGCTTGTCTGGGGAACTTTGGGGCTCCAACACGTTTGTTTTTAACCAAGAGAGGTGAATCTAATGGATGTGAGTAGATTATCAAATTCTGCTTAAAGCAGTGATGATTGGCTTTTTTGGGATCCGATATGAAAAAATGTCTTAAAGCCATCAGGAGAGCAAGATGGGAATCAAGGGATCAGAGACACAATAATGTTTTTATTTTTATTTATTTTGGTTTTCAGTTTTAGATGGATATGAAAATGCTTGATAAGTCTGGTGGTGATCTACATGTTTCTTATTGTCATTAAATCTCATCTTCAGACTCATACTAGCAACATGTCAGTTCGTCTCTCAGCAGTCCGACTTCCTGTCTGTGGCTCTCGGCTCCGAGCCTATTGGGTCCTCCTAAAGACGTAAATCTTTACAAACTCCTCACAGGTAAATAGTTTTTATGTGTAAACAGGCTCAGTTCCTCAAACAGCTGCTTGCTGTAGTTTTTAATCATCATTTATCAACGATAAAAATAAAAGGACTAAAGATATTAATTGTAGAAGCAGGTGTTAAGCAGGAAAATGGGGGCCGCAGGAAGCCCGCAACCACAGATCCAGATCCCACAGCTCCGGAACCAGAAACACCTGGTAGAAAGGGACAGAAGGAGAGGAGAGGTACGAGAAAACTACAAGTTCGTAACATGCATTAATGGGATAAAAATACATAGAGATGGAGAGAGAGGAGGACGAGAGAGTATCTCGGTGCATTGTGGCAAATGCCTCCGGCAGTCTAGGCCTAAAGCGGCTCAACCAAAGCCGACATACTTGCCTCTTAACAATGTTTAGGTGGCGTCAGTGATGCAAACGGCATTGATCACATACTTGCCTGCATACTTTGCGTGTACCTGGAGGATTAAACGTGAATCCACTAGGGGGCAGATCAGGGCCGCATCATCCCTCGCCATCACCACATTATCTTCCTTAACAACCTCCGAATTTGCACATAAACAAACCAAACATAGAGACACTCAAGAAGGTTATGAGTTTAACAATCATAATTGCAGACTAGCTCCTTGAGTTTTATTCTAAACATCCCGCCATAAATCTCTCTTTTTAAAAAAAAATCTGCTGCTGACCTTCTTCTTTTTTTGCGTTTAATGGCCGCCACCACCTGGGCTGGTGTGTGGAACAGTAGATTGCTGCTGACCTGCCTGTCAGATTGACACACTGCCCCCACGTTCATGTGCTGAATTGCATCTGGAACCTGGTTCCACAGGAGAGGAGCTTGATAACTGAACGCTCTGGCTCATATTCTACTTTTGGAGACTTTAGGAGCAACAAGCAACCCTGCATTGTGGGAGCGCAGTGCTCTGGTGGGGTATTAAGGTACTATGAGCTCTTTACAGTGTGTGTGTTCATGGTGATGAAGGAACATGTCACCCAGTGCAGCAGAGAGGCTCGCTGTGTTTTTAATAGTTTCTTCGGCTCAGAGGAAGAAGAGACTATGAGACACACAGGGCTTGTTAGGACTTACATTCGCTGCTGGTTTGAGTCAGTTTGTGTCATTTCACGCAACACCCCATAGACTGCAGTGGTATTTTAAAGACATCAACCTACATATGAAAAGTCCCAACAAAATCATCAGAAGATGTTTTATTTTCCTACATTACAGTGACACTTGGCCATAGTATGAAAAAGATGTAATAAACAGCACCTGCATTTCCTGGACACTTGACATGTTGAAGAGCTCACTTCCTGCTGAACAGAGCTGCTGTCATCGCTCTGCTCCTCTTCTCCCAGACCGAAAAAAACATCCTCCTCTCTGATCTCGTCAGTGTGTCTCTGAGGAACATGCCGAGATTCTTCTGTTCCTCCTTCCATCATGTTCAGGTGGAGGTGTCCTGGGACAAGGGATGTTTCTGGTATACTTTTTCCTGAAGTGTCCTTTTCTGTTAAAACCCTAAATACACAGACACTGCTGCAAAACGCCAGAAAAATATTCCTCAGTTTGCAGCATTATTTGCAAAATATGTCTACATGTTCCTGTCGAGACATTAGGGACAGCATTAACATTTTCAAATGAGCGAGGATGTGTATTAATCTAACACAGTGCTGTATTCTACACCACAGGCTGCCGGGTAATTACAGTTCACACACACCAGAGACAAACTCTGTGTGTGTTGACAGGATTGACTCGGATGTGTCTGTTTTGCATTTTTAAAGAGAAATTGAAATAGCACCCAAACAGCTTCCATTGTACGTCATCATGTTTTAGATCTGATGAACTGATCGTGTTGTACTGCCAGCAGATCAGGTTGAAGCATCCCACCAGTTTTAGGAAAGGTCTGTGCGTGAATCGCAAGAGATCATTAATTAACAAAGTGTCAGACCACGAGCCAATAGGATGACTGATACCAGGATGTTTCTGTCAACCATGTCGCTTCAGCAGCTGCATCGCTGCCTCACTGTTGTGGAAAGGCTGGCCCTACAGCTCGCTCTGCTCGTCTCAGCATCATCTCCTCTTTTACTCGAACTCGAACTGAGGCGTTACAGCAGCCGCTCTGTAGGAAGTGTAATCGTTTTCTCATCCTCCTCTGTCTGACATGTTCTTGTGCAAGTTTACTCTGCAGTTACTTCTATGCTGACTACTTTTTGTTTGCTCTTCCAGCCCTGATCCTCCGATGAGAGCTCACAGTTCCATGTAGAGCAATAGTGTGTTTATGAGCTGAATGTGTCTTCAAACATTCGTGTCTGATAATTATCTTTATTCCCTGTTGAGTCTCCAAACATCAGGAATGGAATACTCTGTGGCAGCTGAACGGTGAAGCTCTATTATCAGACCTTAACTTCAGCACATGAATGCACCACCAGGAACAATTCACTGATCATTTCCAACCATTTTAACACCATTAAAACTCTAAAAGTAAGGAACTTTAATGAAAACAAGTCTCTGCGTGTTAATTTTGATACTAAATTGAAATTAAACGTGAAAGGTGTTAAAAACACATTTAAGCGTTTACAGCTCTACTTTCATGAATTGCGAAATGGTTGTCAGAAAGTTGCAGAGTTCCATTTTTAATGTTAACCATGTAGATTAGTGGTCAGTGGTGGAGGAGGTACTGTAAAGTGCTAAAAGTAGCAATACCACAGTTTAGAAATACACAAAAATAAAATTGCTCCATGCATGAATCGTCAACTGCTTATCCTGCGTACAGGGTCGAGGGGAGCCCATCCCAGCTGACATTGGGCAAAAGGCGGGAAACACCCTGGACAGGGCGCCAGTAAAAAATTGCTCAGAATGATATATATTGTTTTGATAACCAATAAGTAACTGGTACCTATAGTTATCAAAATAAATGTAGTAGAGTGCAAGTATAAAGTGGCAGATAAGGAAAATACTAGAGGTCGGAATCACCTGAGGACCCACGATACGATAACATCACGATGTTTATGTCACGATACGATATCATTGCGATTTTAAACATATTGCGATATATTCTAATTTATTACCTTTTTTCCAAATTCAAATTGTGTCCCTAAAGAAAACCTATTTTCTCATGGACTGAAAAGGCCACTGATTTTATTATTTTAGTACCAAAAAGTAAAATTCTCATGTACAATTCATATAATAAAAGATCGATGCTTCACCTCCATTTATCGATACAGAATCGCCAAGGAAAATATCGCGATCTATGTTTTTTTTTTTCCCCCACACCCCTAGAAAATACTCAAGTGAGGTACAGGAGCTTCCTACTTGAGGAAACCACTGCATGTACTGTGTGGTTCACTGCGGGAGATGAACAGATGCAATCAGATGGGAAGTGTTTAAGCGTTCAACCCACTGCTGAGAGGAGCAGCAACAGGCCTGAAGTCCTCAAATGAGTGGAGTGTAGTGATTAGATTAATAGGTGATCTGCCCTGGTTAATGCAAATCAATTCAATGACGTGTCAACAAGTCTCCTATGCAACACTGCAGACCCACACACACACACACACAAGTGATCCATCTCCTCTTCCTCTGTGCTGACAAATAGCCGGCAGCAGCTCTCTTAAGCTCATACACCAGGGAGTGCAGTACCACTTATCAGCCCAACAAAGACATCTGCTCTCATACCACAAAGTGTGTGTGAGACACTGTAATAAATGTGTTGTCATCACAGCTGTCAGATTTCCTCAAACTGTATGCTTGAACACTGCACTGCTAATAGCCTTCTATCTGCTCCGATCTAGATCTTTATGCACACAGTCCGCTCAGGCCCAGACTGTGTGTGAGCGCCTCTTAAATAGTTTCAGATCTCTTTGAATACTGTCCTCTTATCATCCAGCTGACAAAATACAGATGAGAGAAGGGAAGAGTTGCTGAAATGCTGATATACTCATCTGAGTCGCTTCAGTTGTCACCGTGCCCACCCATTAGAAGGAGCTGAAATAGATGTTAGCAGCTCCAGTTAGCAGAGTACCCAGACTGTTATCACTTGAACACTGTGATAGTGATTTTTGTTTTTTGTTTTTTTCTAAATATCATGATTCACAGGTATGTTCCACGGTCATAAGGAGCGCCTTTCTCGACGATATGTAAACAGATTTGGGATGTTTCCACACGATGGGCATGACAGGTCTCAATACGCTCCCGAAGTGTGACTCCTAAATCTACAAATACATGTAAAATGTCTGTGTGCTCAGGTTTGCAGTCTGATTTTTTGACGCGATTCAAAGCAGCTTAATTACCTCTGTGAGACTAACCCTGCTGAGCTGCAGTGAGAGGACCGTAACACAAAGAGGACATTTTGTACTAAAAACCCACCTGTGTCATCAGACTGCCGAAGCCTCATATTAGCTTCAATTAACCAAAGTGCTTATATTGCCTAAACTAAACCACAGGTGGGACTCCAGGTCGTGAACTTTGTACAACAATACACTTTGCAATACAAAACTTTATTCACTAAGAAATAATCCAGCGATTATATTTCCCATCACAGTGTAATTAGGACAACAAAATAAACATAATCTTGAGAATAGAGCCGTTGTGGCGCTCTGCGGTGGAGATCTGCCTCGGATTGTGACTCTGTGTCTGAGGTATGAGGGCAGACGGGCTGGAAGGCGAGCTGTGGTGGCCTCTCTCAGGTTGGCGTCCTGCGGTGAGGCTATTACAGTGCTTACAGCTTCCCTTCAGCATCACTATATTCACCGCCTTTCTCTTACTCGCTCCACTGGCCGACACTTCACCCTCCCCCTTCTCTGTCTCCATATTCTCTGCTCTTGTATCTTCTGCCTGTGATTATCTCTTCTCTGCTGACGTTTAGCATCTAAGAGCTGGATGTGTTTTGCCGCCATCATCTGTCATGGCCCCCCTGTGCCCCTGTGTTTAGACACAGTGGGAGCTGCTCTTTGGTATTCAGTCGCAGCAGCTTCAGAAGTTTGGTCAGTGGGCTGGCAGCCGCTGTCATTTCAGCTCGGTCACACTGCCTCTATCCGCTGCTCAGAAGCACTGACCGCACAGACACACTGACACAGCATGTATTGAAATCACAGATTATGTGTGTGTGTGTCTGTGCACGGTGACATGGTGCTAAACATTGAGGGATTTCTGATTGGTTGTGTGTAGAGATGACAGCAGGTTCAGTTTTTGATGTGTAGTGAAATCTGCCACCACCGCAGGAGGTAGAAGGGCCTGCAGCGTTCGATGAGAGTGTGTGTTGGTGTGTGCGTCATGACATTGAAGCAGGTGGAGACACCGGAGTGATGCAATTAAAAGCTATGTTTGATGTTACCACCATTCCTATTGTACAGTAATCAGATGGTGTGAGACAGACATCTCGATGTGTCCTCTCCTTCTGCGATGGTTTAATGTCACGACTGGAGAATTAGCTTCACCAGCTGTTCATCAACCATGAGCATCGCAGCTAATAGGTGACAACATTACAACATCAATCCATTTTTACCATGTTTTTACCTCATCGAAAACGAGTCTGTCCACTCTGTGCTCTTTTCAGAGCGCTGTGTCAGTGCTTCATTATTAAATCCCATCCACTTGCTTGTTGACAGAATGTCTAAATCAATGAAACGAGAACGACGAGCCAACTCTTGTTCTTATAGTCTGTCAGCCGTTACAACGAGCCAACTCTTGTTCTTATAGTCTGTCAGCCGTTACAACGAGCCAACTCTTGTTCTTATAATCTGTCAGCCGTTACAACGAGCCAACTCTTGTTCTTATAATCTGTCAGCCGTTACAACGAGCCAGGTCTTGTTCTTATAATCTGTCAGCCGTTACAACGAGCCAACTCTTGTTCTTATAATCTGTCAGCCGTTACAACGAGCCAACTCTTGTTCTTATAA
>JAPMOB010225053.1:0-29541 GCA_029875015.1 Lepomis gibbosus | reverse complement strand
GGGCATTTAAAAGTGTTGACAGACAGGTGTCATTTACACTGGGGACGCTGGGGACAGGTCAGAATCAGAATGCCTGAATCAAAATAATTTTGTCCACTTTAAGCTCTGGTTTTGAGCCAGTGTCGGTATAAAGGAGTAGCTACAAAACACGTCGGTATTTTTCCAGCTAATAAAACTACCTGTCATCAGTTGGATGTTTGCCCTTTCTTCGTTTTATCAAATGCCACATCTGTCACATGTTATTAGCAGCTCACAATTATATGTGTTACAATAGTTCTGCCCCTCGTCTGTGGAAAAGTTAATGTAATAGTTTTTTGTTATATACTTTTCAAGTAAATAAAGATTGATGGAGTATTTTGGGTTTCTAAACCTGATAA
This sequence comes from Lepomis gibbosus, assembly GCA_029875015.1. Lineage (NCBI taxonomy): Eukaryota > Metazoa > Chordata > Actinopteri > Centrarchiformes > Centrarchidae > Lepomis > Lepomis gibbosus. Next base: position 29,164 of record JAPMOB010225053.1, on the reverse strand, counting down.
ATTAATTAATGTATGTTATAATAACACAGATACAGTAAATGTGCTTGCTTATATTTTTACATCTGATGGGTTAAATGTCCTTAACTTGAAAAGGCTAAATAATCAAATAAAGAGACAGTTATTTTACAAAATGTTAAGGAAGCGTTGGTGCAGTAAAGTATGTTTATACAGTCTTACAGTTCCAACCGGCCCTTTGAGGGTAACCAAAATGCTTATGCGCCCGTGGTGAAAATGAGTTTGACACCCCTGGTTTAGAGCTTAATAGATTTTGATAATCAATTAATAATTTATGTCAGTCACCATTTTCTGCTTCCTGGTGAAGATTTGCTGGTGGGGATTCTTTTTCTTTGTAAATTATACTTTTTTATTAGACTGTTGGTAAAATAAAAAATGCTGTTTATAGATGTCACTTGTCACTACTTGAGCTCTGGCAAATAGGGATTTTTCACTCTTTTGTGACATTTAATGGACTATTTAACCAATTTCTTAAGAACACAATTGGCAGATTCATTGATAATGGCAAACCCTGTTACTGTAGTTGCATCCTTAATCTTTATATTTTGAGACACAAATAAACTGAGATAAACTGGCAGCACATGTCAGACTTTTACTGACAAACACCATGCATCTTTATCAGGGTTTTGGATCATGATTTTAAAGAGAAGGTTTTTAAACTTTGACTTTAAACCTAACTGCTACTTTACTCAATTAGTATGCCTGGTTGCCTGTTATCCACTTGTTTTATCTAACTCTGCATTGTTCATCATGATTGAATGATTACTTCTAATGATATGGTACAATATGTGCAAACTGTTAACCAGGTTGGGCAGATTCTTATCACTCAAGCATCTGAAGTTGTCACACACACAAACAAGAGGTTTTTCTGTCTACAGTTACAGCAGTATGAATACTGTGTCATGTGTGCTGCTATTTTGCATTTTATCTCATCGCATTATTCTGTCTGCTCGTATCAGAGCTTCTGTCCATCCAGGTGAATGTTCCACAGACGGAGCGGAGCACGACTCTGTTTGCTTCTGTGATCCTGCGCTGTGACTACTCAACTTCAGCAAACCAACAGGATGTCCTGGTCACCTGGAAGTTTAAGTCCTTCTGTAAAGACCCAGTGCTGGATTACTACTCCACAGGTGAGGCTGCGGTAGAAGGAGGCAATGATTTTAATGTACAAAATGAAGCTGAACCAAAGCATGTGATGAAAAAATAGTGGCGTACTGCCAACATTTGCCCATGGGCCGTTCTCTGTTTTAAATATGTAATCAAATTTAAACATTACTCAGCGCTGACAGAGCAAGCTATTTATGCAACCAGTATGTAGCCTGGAACAAAAGTCTCGCTCAAGTTAAATTCTCGCTCTGAAATCTCATTAGAGGCAAGCTGTTGCAGGGGTTTGCTGTGTATGTGAACTGCTAGCCAGACTTTTATTTCCTGTTATTCCAACACAACAAACTCCTCTGTCTAACTCTGAATCAAGTTTACAGTTGTCTTCCTGGAACTCGCCTACCACGAGATTTCAGAGCGAGAATTGTCCCTGGGACACTGTCCAACCCTTCTAGTTAACAATTAAATGTAAAAATACCAAACATCCACTCACAGATACATTTACGATTTATGGGTAACGTTTTATTGTTTTATCCGTTATACTGTTTGAAAGGTTATTAGTGCATGAAAGAGCAGTAGACTAATAACAGTAGTTTGGTTGAATGAATATAAGTAATTTAAATCAATTTACTCAAATAATCCTGTCTAAATACTGCATCAGCTCCGGGTCACGCTGAAGGGTAATGCATTGGAATTAGAATAGCAGGACTTTTTAATATCCCAGTGAGGAAAACTATCTTCATAGTAATATCATTAACACACTAACTTTTTTTAAGTGCCACAGTTATGATGGTTTGAGTAGTATGAGGTAGAAGTATCTAGAAGAAAAAGAATATACCACAATATATTCTGTTTTCCTCTGTTTCTGAAGGCTATCAGGCTGCTCTGCAGCTGGGTCAGGACCCCTCAAATGACTGCCCGGACCGCCAGCGCACAATCCGCACAGTGATCCAGAAGAAGGGCACTAATCAGCCAACGCTGGGTGTGGAATACAGAGGACGCAGAATTACTATTCAAAACAGTAAGTTTGATCTCATCACAATGACAGTGTTGATATTTTAGTCTTAGCTGTCAGTACAATCATACTTACATTTTAAGACACTATACAGGCTGTATATATTTGCATTGAAATAAGGAGAAATATATGTACTTATATCAGTTCTTTAAGATAGATTTCATTGTGGACCTGTGAGCAGACTGAATGCTAACAAATAAGTATTGAAAAGATAATATATTCAAATACCTGCAAAGTTTGTGGCTTCTTGAACATCTTTTTTATTAGAATCTTTATTTTATATGCCAGCAATCCAATTCAGAACAATTAAAACCTAATGTTCTTGTCTTGTTTTTTTAAGCAGTGTAAATGTGACGTTTTCTGTCAACAGATGCTGACCTGGTCATCAGTGAGGTGATGTGGTGGGATAACGGCGTGTATTTCTGCACCATTGATGCTCCTGGTGACACGGCAGGAGACTCTGATCAGGAAGTCAAACTCATCGTGTACAGTAAGTTTTGATACTCAAGCTGATATAGAGCCTGAAATGACTTTCTGAGGAAAAGGTGTTGGTAATCAAAAAAACAGATTGAAACATCTGTACTGATGTTTCTTCTTACCCTTTCCAGACTGGCTGACTGTCCTGTTAATCATCATCGGTGCTCTCCTGCTCATCATGCTCTTCTGCATATGTTGCTGTCAGTGCTGCCCACAGAAGTGCTGCTGCTACGTCCGCTGCCCGTGTTGTCCACAGACTTGCTGCTGCCCGGAGAAAGGTGGAAGACATGCTTTTTGCCTGTTTGTTTGCTACCTACACACAGACCTTTGACCCCCCTCTTTGCTTTCAGCTGTGATGCAGCACAGAATGCTGCAAGATGCTGAGAAGGCCATGTCTTCTTGGATGAATGGTCAGCCCTTGTACGCTCCCATTAGCTTCAATGCCTCTTCCCATGGAGTCCCCATACTGTATTCAGGTGAGTGACACAAAGCTACAATCAGACTTCTCATTGATACTTTGTTTTTTTGTATTTTCAAGTTTTAAGCTTTTTGCTGGACAAACTTTTTAGCAGATACAAATACTAAGACATTTTCACAGCGGGATCCAAGTAGAACTCACTGTGACCTATATATGTATATTAAACATTCTTAAAATCACATTTAGTTTAATTGGTACATACTATTGTATTTGAATCTTTACTAAAAAAAATTGGTCTTATTTTTGGTTGATCGGTTTGAGAAGATTAACTGCTAATAAAAATATTGATTAACTTTTTCACCATAGACTGTATATAAAAAGCAAGCAAGGTCACAGTCATTGGTTCTAATTAGTGTCTGGAGATGTTAGGCTGCATGCAGCCCTCACGACCTCTGGTATGAGCATTGGGTTAGCTTGTATGTGCCATGTAGTATGGCCTAATAGGTTCACAAAAACTCTGCCCTAAAATTGATTTTTGTGAACACACAATAAAAACCTTTTTTAAAACTCAGCTTCTCTGATCTGGACTTTGACAGCTGACAGAGGGTCCCGAGATTCTAGTCAGTAAATCAAACTCAAACTATAAGTGTGGGAGATAAAAATATAATTTTGAAAAGTCCCTGTAAAAATGCCTAAATTAATGCGGCCATAGTCACTATTTTTATATTAACAACAGATCACATGACTACTTGAATGTGAAAGGAGCTATTTGACCCACAGATAGATATCAACAAACTCTGAGGTTCCCCCCTCAGCCCTATGAAGAGTTTTAGCATCAGTTAGCTCATTCTTTTGGTTTTCTTGCTGGTTTTCAGTGTGGGGGAGCTTAATACCACCCTTATGCCTCCTGCCCACTACCAAAGAAGCACAGACCAAGTTAGAGCTTAAAGAGAGTGAATATTTGACAAACACAAGGTAGAATTAATGTTGATTTTGCACTGTATCTGCTAAATCTATAAATATGAAACTTTTCATTGTGTTTACAGCTTGTTTTAAGATGATTGGAAGATGATTTGGAAGATTTGTGTCTCTCCAAATTCTGTTGTAAACTGAACTTTCACTTCTATTCCAGGCTCGTACTCGGACTACCCTGCCAAACAAAACAATGCCATGGCTCCCATGCAGCTGTCACCCATGGCCCTGCAGCAGCAGCCGCCTCCTCCTCCTCCTCCTCTTCCTCAACACTATGTCAACGGCAGTGTGCATGGCAGCATTCGTGGCACTGGACAGGTGTTGGATTACCTAGAGAACCAGGTGAGGGGGATGGATGTGGGGGCACTTCAAATGCCTCAATACGGTGTCCAAAATATGCTACCGTTACAATCCCAGCACCAGCCGCCTTCTCAAGCAGTTCCTTTCACACCCGGGCCCCCGAGTATGTTGTCAGCCCTGGATGAGATGGGAGTAAAAGGGGTGGAGAGAAGGGTGATCACCCTCCCTCCGATTATCCAGCGTGGGCCCAGCTTTTTATCACGTAGCGGGCAAGGAGGTGGAGATGGAGCCAGAGGTGGTCCCAGCCAGTCCAGTGGGAGTACAAGCCGTTCTAGTGGTGGTCTCCACCGCAACAGTCGTGGCTATCGAGACATCTCTCCCACCAGACGGGGGATCCTGCGTGGTTACAGCGACAAATCCAATCGCGAGAACAGCCGAGGAAGAGCACCACACAGGGGTTCGAGGAATGAGAGAGATGGCTCGTCCAGGAGGAGAGGAGATGGATCCAGGCCGCGTAGTCGTGATGACCTGATGGAGGAGCTGCACAGCAGAGCAGTTCGGAGGGAAAGAAGCTATTCACCTCCTCAGCGTCGCAAAGGATCCTATGACTCTGATGAAGAGGACAGCCGAGGAAGAAAAGGAGATAAAGAGAAGGATTGGTCAGAGAACCCCCCCAGCTACCGCTCCTTAGAATACCGTACTGGACAAAGTAACGGCCGGTGGGACTACAACCACCTTTCTGTAAGATCCACACACAAATACTGACATACACTCTAATCAAACAGAGAATTATTGTTTTTGTTTTATAACTTTCAATTCAGTTCAGTAGGGCTTTATTGGCATGGGAAACAGACATTTATATTGCCAAAGCAAGTGTGACTTTATGGCGGTATTGCCATACTAGCAGCGTGGCTAAAAGGATGGCAATGTAGGTTGGTCCTCCACTGTGATCCAGAGTAAAATATATATCAAAAACTATTGGATGTATGGCCATTCAATTTTGATTTCTTATGGTTCACAAATTATGAATGTAATGACTTTGTCAATTTCCTAACTTTTCTTTTAGCACCACCATGAGGTTCACCTCTCTGTTTTTAGTGAAATGTCTTGACAACCATTCGATGGATTGCCGTGAAATTTAGTTCAGACATTCATGCCCCCATCAGGACGATTTATAATCTCTTTAGTGATCCCTTAACCTTTTTTAAATCTAGCGCCATCAACAGGTCAAAATCTCCATCTCAATACTTTGCTTTATGACCAATACCTGCAAAACTAATCACCATCTACTTCAGCTGTGTTTAGTGCTAATTAGTAAATTTTATCATGCTAACAGCACCAAACAAAGATGGTGAACTTGGTGAACATTATACCTGCTAAACATAAACGTGCTGTTGTGAGCATGTTGAAGTTAGCATTTAGCTCACAGCACTGCTGTGCCTAAGTACAGCCTGTTAGCATAGCTGTAGACAGTCTTGTTTAGTCTTAGGCTACTTTCTTTCATCACTCTGTTGAACTACTTTGGCTTGTTGGTCTTTTCCTCTGCATGTGTTTATTGAATCATCATATTTCCCTCTTTAACTAAACCCCATCACTGTCACTTTTCTCTCTTAGGATAGAAGCTCTCCTAGCAGCGCCAGCATAGTGATCTGAAGCATTTCAATATTTTTTGTGCCTTTTCCTGAATATTTCCAGAACGGCAAAAATGAAGACAGACAGTAGGTACTTCAATCTGTTCAATCATTGCACAAGAATAATAATTGTTAAATTTAAATAGTGAGTCCTGAAAATGTACTGTATCAATCTTTTACTCTGCAGGCTATGTATGTAATTGCAACCAAAAAAAATATTTTTACGTAAGTAAAGCTGCTAAAAAAGTTAAAGGCTATAAATAGCAGATAATATGCAGTTATATTCTGGTCTCTTGTTATTGAGATGATCAATATTTGTGATTCTTGTGATTCTTGTTCTAATGTATTCAGTGGTGTTATTTGTACATGTGATTTTCTTCTGGTGACGGAAAAATCCTTCTTTCGGTGTCATGTAGAAAACAAGCAGATTGTTGGGTTTTTGGGTGCTTTTGCAGATTAACATACAGTGTGTTTTTTTATATTTGGTTTTTTACTATTGCATAATTTGTTGTACTCTTTTTAAAGTATTTTACCTGTATCTATAGTAACATTATTAGACAGTAACAGCAATAGAAAGTGTGCTGCATGGACATTTGTAGAAAGATGGACTTAGTGAAGCTTATTGTACCTATTGGATGAATATTATCAACATACTATATAATTGTGATTATCATTATTGTTTGCTTTTGTTAAAACATGAGTAGAGATATATTGTGATGATTCTTTTTTTAAATAAACCTTTTTAAGGTACAGTGTGAAGTGGGTAATTTATGTCCCTTTATGTACAGTATACAAAATCTGATGGTCCCACCAAGACAGAAGTGATCCATTAAATTAAAATTAAGTAATTTGATTATTTGCAAGTTTGTCTGGAAATGTACACCAGTAAGGGGCCTGAATTATTACGTAATCTTGTGGTGCTGTCTTGTAGAGGAGCCAATTAAAAATGTAGTTATAAAAACCTAATTATTGTAATTATTACATGCTGCATAATCCTAAATAAAGGTATGTTTTAATAAATTACCATAAACTGATTGGCATAGAGAAAAGCTGGGGCAAAATAATTAATCCAATTAAACCTATTTGGGGAGAAGTATTACACACTGTGCATACATAAAATCTAAAATTATACATTAAGATTTAATAGATTTATGTTTTATCAATCAATTATGCTAATTCAGGAGGATATTATAATAATGACATTGAGCTTGTATGTTTTGCATGTTTGATAAATATGTGGGAACTGTTAGTACGTGATGTGGGCCATTTTAACACAGTATTGTGCAAAAGTTTTAGGTAGTTTGAAAAAATGTTGTAAAATAAGAATGCTTTCAAATATAGACATGTTAATAGAATATATATTAACAAAATACAGTGTGTGGAACAACAGACTCAATGATATTGAGATCAGAGCTCTGTGGGGGTCATACCATCACTTCCAGGACTCCTCGTTCATCTTCACACTATTGTTCTTAATGACTTTGGTTGTATATTTGGGGTGATTGTCGTGCAGAATAAATTTGGGGCTAGTCCAGTACCTCCTTGATGGTATTGCATGATGAATAATCATCTGTCTTGTATCCTCAGTGTAGAGGAGACTAATAATTCTGAGCAAATCCCCAACTCCATTCGCAGAAATGCAACCCCAAACTTTCAAGGAACCTCCACCATGCTTCAGCTGGTTGCTTGGCCTGGTTTCCTTGTTGGGGGTGTGGCTTTTTGGCCGCAAGTCTTACATGAAGGTCACTTTTGACCAGACTTCTCCAGAAAATAGATGTGTGTATCAGGGTCCCACTGTTTTCTGCCAGGTCTGGTCTGATGGCACTGCTGGACATCTGATAGCGAAGGGAAGTAAGCATGTGTCTTTCATCTGCTGCAGTAAATTTCCTTGGCCAACAACTACGGTCCTTCACATTGCCCGTTTCTTTGTGCTCCTTGGAGGATTTCTGCCTGGAGAGAACTACCTTGTGTCTTGTTGCCTTGCTCAGTCTTACCATGCTGTATGACTTTTGACTGTAGTCTCACCTTGTTAGCTAACTGTTCCTCACCCAGTTGTATTCCTCCGACACAGCTGTTTCATTTTCAGTTAATGAGTGTGTTTCAACCTACATATGGAATTGTATAACAATAGCTCCTGTTTTGTATAATTGTTTTATCATACACTTGATATGACTTTAAGATCCCTGACATTGTGCAAGTGTACCTAGCCCAACTGACGATGTTTTGTTTTGTAGTCACACCAAATACAGATTTTACATTTTGTTAAGTGATAAATATAATCTATTAACAGGTCTATTTTTGAAAGCGTACTTAATATACAGCTTTTTTTATGCCTGCCTGAAAGTTTTTCACAGTAGACCTACTGTGTATCCAGCTAAAACACAATCACATACAACAACTTGGAATAAATCTACCTTTTCGAGGGTTATTATGTTTAGTTTATGTTGGAATTATTTTACAGATTTGTTCATTTATCTTTTATGGTTATTTTAGAGGCTGTGGTGCTATTTAATTGTACTGTGTTATACTGAGAGGACCTTTGGTATGAAGAATCATTGCTGTAATATTCCTGCTGCCATTTATAGTGTGCGGTGTGCACTGCACTTGATAAACTTTTTGCCCCAGGAGCTACAAAACAGGTTAAATGACTGTACCACAACAACATGCAATATTCACTACAGTGTGATTCAGCATTTCTGACACTGGTATGTCCAGCAGGGGGAACCAGAGGCTAAATGATCTACACTACAGAATGATTTGAGTTCATGGTGTTGATGTTAGTTAGTGCAGAGATACGTCTGTTTTTTTCTCAGCTTTAGGTTTAATGAAACAGAATTAAGCTATGCAACTTATAATCACAACAGTTCGCGACAGTTGTGTTGCACACTGAGTGTAGACATTGAAGTTGAAGATGGAGTCTGAAGGAGTCTGTGTTTACTGATAGGAGGGAGGAGGGCGGGCCTCCTCCGTGACGAGCTCGTCATGCTGCTACCTGATTGGCGGAGAAGCTGACCGACCGGAGAAGTGAAACTACCAATGTCAAAGGATCCTAGATCAGCTGTTAACTGTCGATCTTCCCCCGACATCCACTGATAACAGCGATCGTCAATCCGTGCACCAGGCAAAGAGGTGCTTCTTGTTGTTAAGATTAAAGTCAGAGGCACAGCAGTTTTTCGTCGTTTTCAGGTAAGGCTAACGGAATATTAGCCGCCCGCTAACTAGCATTAGCAGCTGCGCGGATACTTCCATAAAGAAATCCCAAATTATCATAAAAGCAGCGGCAGCTAACAGAAGCTAGCTGATCTGATGCAGCCGCACACCGCAGAGTGTTCATGTGAACACACTGAACACATCGGCTGGGGTTTAGTCTCCATCACTGAATCATTTCTAAACTGTAATCACAGCATTTATTTTTTATTCGCACTAAAATGAATGGCTGCTATGGCCGCAGCACCTGTTGTTTATCACTGTGACTCAGTCTACAGTATGTAAAGCTGATGATTTAGATCAGATTCTCACAGGTTGATTACAGAAGGACAGAGTCGCTGAACTCGTCTTACTGAGACTTAGCGTTATGTGTTGTGTTTTGCTCCCCGGTTGTCTGCAGGCAGCATGAACTCCCTCCCTGGAAGGGCCGCACTGTCTCTGTGCAGGCGCACCGCAGCGGGCGGGATGCGGGTCTTCGCCGGTTCAGCGGGCCACCCTGCTGTTGGCATGCCGGCCTCTTTTCAGGCTGTGCGGGTCTGCCACTCCGGGACGACCCGCAAAGGCAGCGTCAGCACCAAGAAGCGGGGCTACGACATCACCAGAAACCCACACCTCAACAAGGTGAGCTCACTGATGTTTCTGTTACCGTTTCCTGGCAACATCCATCATTTTTGCATGTAGAAAATATATTCTATACGGACACGACAACAAAAGGTCATCCTCAGGTAAATCTGAGGATGGCAGGATTCAGAATGTACAGGACATTGTTTTGGGCTGTATTCATATGAACACACACTGTAGACGATATTTTAAACTGTCTTAATGTACGCATTTTAAGGCAAAACAGAAAATATATTTGAGAAGCTGCAACCAATAAGTTGTTAATAAGTTGTAACATAAAAAATACTTGTAAAATGATTAATAAATTATCAAAATTGTTTTAGACCCCTTATCTAATATTTGATCATTCCTAGTTTAAATGATTAGGCTTCATGTCCTCACATGTATATAAAAATCACCTAGATGTATGCCATCAGCTGATGTATGACATGTCATCACAACTTATCTATTTATTAGCATCTCTTGGCCCTCTACATTAGTTTTATTCTTAAGGTAAAGCATAACACTGGTGGTGGGTTATGCACCACATGTGCAGGATTAATGAACATTGGACTGCCACATGCTAATGTTCTGTGGACGTGCCACAACAAAACACACACATCACAGGTGATGTTGTCTTTGAGAAATGATTTTTAAAAATGCTAATTATGTCATTAACATAAGTTGGCAAATTAATGTATCTTCAATACAACACGCAACATTCTTGTATTTACATTAATATGAAATATGACTTAAAGCATATTGGGAAAATGTACAACATTATGCCGTTAAGTAGTGTACTAAGTATAAATGTGCTGTAATGCTAATACTTTTGTACTTTTACTCAAGTAACATTTTCAATGCAAGACCTTTACTTAGTATTTTTAAACTGTGATATTATGCATTGTACTTAAGTGAAAGATTTGAGGACCTCATCTACCACTCCCATGTTTTCATGTCACTTTGTCAGGCACACCATGTTGTTATGGTGGGGAAACATGTATGAACAGATAATGCCATGTAAGTGCCACACAGTACAGCACAGCTGTGCCCATGAATGCTACAGCTCCTGTGTTAGTATCTGTCTGCTTTCTCTCTGTCTTAATAAAACTTAAAAAAACACTAATATAGATGTGAACAAACTCCCCAGTTCCCTTTTTAAGAAAATAGCACTGCATAAGAACCGAATAATGTTTGGTGCTTTTGCAGTCACACTGTGGAAGTATTTAGCTCTTCCCAAAAAGGCTGCAGTTGCACTGACTGATCTAAAGTAAACATCCACCAAGTGACTCACCAGTGGTTTTACTGTATTATTTTACAAACTCAGTGTACACAGGGGAAACATTTTTGCTGCCTTGCTAGTTCAGTGAGAACAGCAAGACAGGTTCTGGCACTTCAGCTGAGTTTATTGCTTTGATTTAGGGTGATAGGAGGTCGGTCACAGTTCCTTCCACAGTTTCTGATGCCCAGTCAGCATTTACACTCTGACTCACAGGTCAGTTCAGTGAAAACAGTCAGCAAGCTTAACCCTACTTAGATTTTCAATAAAGTGTGAGTTCATGCCAGGCAGGTGCTTAAACATTTTATTCAATCAGATGCAAAGTCAGTGTTAAAAAGGTTTAACCCTAACCCAAATTATTATACCACTTGCAGACTTTACTATCCAGTTAAAGTCTGAGTAACTTCTTCTTTCTTCAGATTTACACACATGTTGTCCCAGTCACACAGACTTTGGTGTAATGCTGTGTGACACTGAGCAGCGCCACTACATATATTAACTGTATTTGTTGAGGAAGGTCAGATTTTTGTCCCTGTTCACTAACCTCTTTCTTTCTTTCTACAGTAGCCTCTCAAATATTAAACAAAATAACCATATAAATGTATCACGTGTGATAATATGTAGTTATATTGTGTTGTAACTTTACAGTAATCCATGATAAGGTTTGTACTGGAGTCATTACAAAGGTTACTCTTATAGAAGTTTATAGCTCTCCCACCAACATTTAGTTTTGGTCTCTCTTGTGTCCTTGACAGACAGCATGTAGGCTAGCTTAATTACAGCTACTGGTTGGTGCCTCTTTACCCACTCACCCTAATAGCTTTACTCTGTTAATCTGTGACTTTCTCTTTGGTCACGTTCACAGTTATGCAGATACATTTGTATCGGAATTTACATGGAAAACGTTTTCCATCCAAGGCATTGGTGTATCAGAGTATCTCCTTTTAATGACCTCTGGCAGGCAGAGCGTTAGTTGTGCAGCTTTATAAGTATGCGGCTCATAGCTGTACAGTACAGTGTTGTTTAGCCGTTGAGCATCTATTATATAAAAACTCTTCAACAGGAAAGCATGCAGCCTGTGGATCAACTGTAGACCTACTGATTGTAAGCTAAGGGTACTATTAGAAACCAAATTTTAATTCCACTATCACGTTTCACACTCTACTCCAGCATGAATAATTCACTGGCACACGCGTGTGTTCAGAAAGTTCACAGTTAGATCAAACTGACCCTAGCAGGCCGGTTTATTCCCCATGTATGTCAGTGGTTCCTCTGCCGTGCAAGAGTCAACAGGAAACGGAGTGAGGCGGAGATGAGGAAAGAGAAGGGGGAGTGAGTTCTGGCTCCCGCACTATTGGACAGAATAAATAGATTAAACCTCACACTCTCCTCCAGTCACTCTTTGGGAAGTTTGCCAACGCCAAGACAGAAAAGTAGCAGCACTAAACATAAACATAAGGCAAAGGGGTGCAGGGCTTGAGCTCGCATTGTTCACTCCACTGTCACCAAAACATTTGTAGGACATTTCAGTGTTGCCTTATTCTGTTTTTCCTACACCAGTGTTTCCATACAAAACGGCAACTATTTCATAATTTGCAAACAAACGATCAAAAAGACCACTGTATTAGGGTGCGCCACGGGCATGAGTCATAACTAACCACAAACTGTGATGACTAACACATGACTTGCTATGGTCTGATTTCTTATTTAGTTTGTGGACTTTACCTTGTGCAGACTCTTTTCAGAGACTACAGTGTTGAGTATAGTGTTGTATACTACTGCTACTCTCCCACACTGCAGGGAATGGCATTTACCCTGGAGGAGCGCCTACAACTGGGCATCCACGGCCTGCTGCCCCCCTGCTTCCTCTCCCAGGACGTACAAGTGCTGCGTGTCATGAAGAGCTATGAAACGCGCACCAATCCTCTGGACAAGTGAGAGAACAGACTCATGTTAAGACTCAAGTGCTGTTTAAGATAGTCACACTACATAACTGCAAAAGAAATGAGCCCAGCCCACTGAACATGCCTCTTTTTAAGTCCAGTGGGCTAAGTTAACACGTATATATAACCACAGAATCCCTGGCATTGGGCGTTTGTTGCATCTCATACCTCTCTCTCTCTCTCATTATATTTCCTGCCTATATTTACTATCTAAGGAGTCTAATGAAGGAAGAATGCCAAGATAATATTTAAAATAGGCTTGCAAACTTGTACATCTATACGTCACAATGTAAAACAAAAATCTACAGTTATGATAGCAACTCTGTGAGGCTGTAGCTAGGCACAGAGGCGTTTTGCACAAAATGCTAACATCAGCATGTTAATATGCTCACAGGTATAATGTTTGTCATCTTAGTTTAGCGTGTTAGCATGCTAACATTTACAAGCACAACTGAGGCTGATGGACATGTCATTAGTTTTGCAGGTATTTAGTCATAAACCAAATTAATGTATTGGTTCAAATGAAATGTTGATCTGATGATTGTGCCAGATGAAAAGCTGAGGGGAGTAAAGTTATTACGATTCATCATATAGGAACCGTGAATGTCTGCACAAAATGCAATTGCAATTCATTCAATAGCTGTCAATTTATTTCAGTCTTGACTAAAATGGTGGACTGACCGACATTACCATCTCTAGAGCCAGGGAGAGCCAGAGTCTTACAACTCACTAAAACAGAAATTGCGATGTGTGGTTTTGATGACTTTTTCTGTCTCTGGCTCAGGTACATCCTGCTGATGACGCTGCAGGATAGGAATGAGAAGTTGTTCTACCGTTTGCTGACTTCCAACATCGAGGAGTTCATGCCCATCGTGTACACTCCCACTGTCGGCCTGGCCTGTCAGCAGTATGGACTCGCCTTCAGGAGACCACGGTGAGATTAATCACATCTAGGGCTGAAACGATTCATCAATTAAATCGATCAATTCGATTGCAAAAATGCATAGACGCAAATTCTTTGCATCGAGGCTTCGTTTAATCCAAATAACTATGTAGCACACTGTTTCGCGCGGACATTTATTACTGTCGTACATCGCGCTTACCTGTGTTAACGTGACATGATTATGATGGCGCTGTTTGCAAAGTGGAGGAAGAGAGAAACTAGCGAGGGACGAAGAAGAAAGTGTTCAAAGTACAGGATTATTTCAAACTAAAAGAAAACAACAACTCTGTAATGTTACTGTCCGTCCACCACAAAAGGAAATTTATGTCGCCTTGGGAAAAGCATAACGGCACCTGATCAGAAAGCACCCAGTGTTCTGCCAGCCAACCAGAAACAAGGTAACATTAACAGCAACTTTAGCATTTAACTGAAATCATGATTGATTGTTGAGTTGAAGGCTAGCCAAAGTAAGCCGCAGTCCTCAGCTGAAAATGTACACACATGCGTTTGTTGTTCTCCTGGTTGGGCTGTGAGTTTGGGTTGCAGCGTCACTGTCATGAGTTAACTGGGTGTCAGGGAGCTGCACCTTAGAAGGACTTCTATAGCACTCGGGTGATAAGTGGTGGTAAAGAAGTGGTAAAGAATGTCTGGTTGTTGGTCTGTTGATGTTGTTGGTCTGATGCGTGCTGTATGACACACTATGAATTTCCAAAAGGATAAAAAAATATGGGGGCGGCTGTGGCTTACGAGGTAAAGCGGGTTTGGCCGTTAATCGGAAGGTCTGCGGTTCAATCCCCGGGCAAGACACTGAACCCCAAATTATGAATGTGTGTGAATGTTAGTTTCTGTTTGAGCACTCAGTGAGTGAATGTGTGTGTGAATGGTGAATGCAGAAGTAGTGTGAAAGCTGAAAAGAGTAGAAAGGCGCTATAAAAGTACAGAGTATTTACATTACATTTAAATATCTATCATCTATCATCGTACAAAGCTGATCCAGTTACCAGAGTGGGGGGCTGATGAGTTGATGAAAGAATCTATGAATCTATGAAAGCTTCCAGTACTAAAATCATTGTCAGCTACAGCCCTAATCACACTGTAGCTGTACAGTGCAGTTTCATTCACACGTCACTATTTGTTCAGATATTATTCCTCAGATATTATTCTCTAATATTCTCCACGAAGGACCATGTTTTACATGTTTTGACCCAGGAACATCAAAGCATGTATACCTCAGTCTGGTTTTCCACAAATTTCACTTGCAGAGACCGGAGTTTGTTAATCCATCACAAAGATCACTATGTACTGATTTAGTTTAATCTAAATTGCATTGTGGTTGTCATGCCAAGACAGAGAACAGGTTGAATAACTTGTGAACATTTTATTATTTGTCTAATTAACATTAATGTGTCAGTGTTGACCCTTTTGTTTACACCCTGGCCGTATGTCAGCTGCACACTATGTATTAATTCTAACCAAGGGTGGGTAAAATGAGTACAGAGGTGTGAGGAATACAGGGACAAGTAAAACAAAAGAATACAACAATAAATCCATTGAGAATGTGTTATTTATAGACCTTACAAGTAACAATTTGGCAATAATTTGACACATTTCGCCACATGGTCTTCATTTCCTATTAGTACAAAAATGGCAAAGTACATAAAAGTTACTGCAGCTTCTGCCTAATTAACTTACGTAATTACTAAGTAATTAATTCATTTCTATCCTGATATGTTTTCTCAAGTTTCACATGTCTGATAATTCCTTTTTTTGACTATAGTGGGAAAAAAAGACTGGCATTGATTGTAAATACCCCAAGTGAGTCTAGGGGATTTCAATCTTTTGTTGCCAAATATGAAAGCTTAATTGAAATGCCAGGAAGAACGCCAGTCAAAAATAACAAACAAACTAACACTGAGCAGAAATAAAATAGCAATAGTAAATAAACTACACCAAAAAAAGAGTGGGAGCTCTTTCTCTCGGGGCGTCCTGGCAAGAAGTTAAAGGGATAGTTTGAGATTTTTTAAATGGGGCTGAATAAAGTACTTATCCATAGTCAGTGTATTACCTGCAGTAGGTGGCAGTCAATGCGTCCTAAGTTTGGAGAAGCAGAGAGATGTACCAGCACTGAAACTAAGCAACATGCTGCTGTGGACAGTGTCAGCAGCGTCCTAAAAGAAGTCATAATTTCAAGTTTACACAATGTGTTTAATATTTTCAGTACTTTATCTTTTCTAATCTGACAACAACATACAAAATAGCGATGGTGCTGACAACATAGCTCACAAGACGGAAACACTGCGCATAAGCAAGCAGCACAAATAACTAAGAGGCCTAGAAGAGCAGCTCCTCAGTGTTTATATAGCCCCAGATGGATTGTGATTGGCTGCAGGTCCCCAGATTCAGCAGCCAATAGCATGAAGGTGGAGGAGGGCTGAGGCTTACAGACCCTGAGGAGCAACAGAGCACATCTTAATGTATTTTATCAGTTACACATTCACCTGTGGGGGAATGCAACAATACTGCTGCCTTATAACTGAAACCTACTTGTTTACAGAGGACTCTTCATCACCATCCATGATAGAGGCCACATCTCCACCTTGCTCAACTCCTGGCCTGAAGAAGACATAAAGGTACACACACAGTTACTTACTATTGAGAAATTAATATAGCCTATATGTTGCTGATGTGTGTTCTCTGCGTAGGCCATCGTGGTGACAGACGGGGAGCGGATCCTTGGCCTGGGTGACCTGGGAAGTTATGGTATGGGCATTCCTGTCGGGAAGCTGGCGCTCTACACAGCCTGTGGTGGTGTTCAGCCGCAGCAGTGTCTCCCCGTGCTGCTGGACGTCGGCACCGACAACCAGGTGTGCGTGATCAAAGAGCTGCAGTAAAGGCTGTAGTAAAGGTTTAATGAGCTGGTGCAAGACTTCATGTTATTTGTTAGTTTAGAGACTTGACTGATGATTTTTGGTCCAGGCGCTGCTCGATGACCCCCTGTACATCGGCGTGAAGCACAAGAGAATCAGAGGGAAGGAGTATGACGAGCTGATCGACGAGTTCATGCAGGCAGTGACTGACAAGTGAGTGGAAACACAACAAATGACAGAGTGTTCGAGGGATCCTGATGTCTGACTGGTCGCTCTGTCGTCCCGCAGGTATGGGATGAATTGCCTGATACAGTTTGAGGATTTCGCCAACAGCAACGCCTTCCGCATCCTCAACAAATACAGGAATCGATACTGTACCTTCAACGACGACATCCAAGGTACTTAAACTCCATATTGCTTCATCAGACAGCAGGGGACATAACTGTAGCTTTTTACACTCTATATTTATGGCTTTTTTTGATGGTAAATTAAAACAATTAAACTTTTTACCATCTGAACATTACACATGACCCTCTTTCTCATCCCACAGCCCAGAAATACCACATTTAGAAGGAAGAGAACATAAGTAAACATAAGATTAAAATTTTGGGGGGATAAAAAAGGAGTAAAACATTTTTTTTTTAAATCTCAGATGCACAGAGCAAACAGTATTTTATAATCTGTTCTTCCTATTTCCCACTAGCTAAAGCTACAATGACTCCCACTAAGAGTAAGAGAGCCTTGAATTTGATCATCAGTAATCATAATAATGAATAACAGACAGTGGAAGCAGATAAAGAGTGAAACACAACAAAACTAGATTTTTAAACTACCCTGAAATCTATGTATTTTTCTGATTCATTTTATGTCTTCAGGCCTCCATGTATTTACATAAAACTACGGGAAACATTTAAACTGCTTACAACTGGCAGACTCATGCAACCAGTGAACAGGGAGGTCACAAGCAGACATTTCTTTAGTAAAAGATTGTTACGTCCCATGACATCCAGGGGATGTAGGACTAACAACTAATTTGAATTCCGAAGGGGAAAGTCAAGCAGGCGACACAAGTTCAAGGTTTAACAGAAATTTATTGTGATAAAGAAAACGGAAAACGATCTCCAGTGGAGACGGTTAGGGGACAATTAAAAAAAACCCTGGCTAAAATAAGGGACTTTAATCACAACTAAAGTTAAGGGGGGCATCTTTGAAATAACAAAAGAAAAGACAGGATTAGTATACACAATATTCAGTCTTCTGTAGCGAGAGCCCACCTGTAGAGCACTCCACCCTAAAAACAATCTATGACCAGCTGATCTGGCTCACCAGAGTCCAATCGAGACCAAGACCGTATAACCTGCACCTTGACACAGAAGGATGATGCCGGCAGGCGGTACAAAGCCACAGCTTCCGCCACACCTCACAGTCTGCTTCCCCGACTCTGCTTCACACAGCACAGCACAACAGATCACAGAACACACAGCGACACGACACGATCCGACCCGACACTCCAGATCGCAGCTCAGCCCACACGGCAATACGATCTTCACTCTGCAGATCACAGCACATACAATGCAGACACTCCACTCCTCTCCCTTCTCCAACCTTGAGGGCTCCTTATACCTGCAGGTGATTAGCAAGAATCAGCTAGGCTGCGAGAATGGTGCCACGGCACACACCTGGAGAGAGAGCACCAGAGAGAGAGAGAAAACACCCGGAAAAACAAACAATCCCCAACACAGGACCTTACGGGACGTAACAAAGATTACAAGCCAAACAACTGAAAACTACATATCTAAATTACAGTGCTCCCATTTTAAACCTGATAATTTCATTGAATTATCACAGTTCTCACAAGTATTTTCTTTTTCTTTCAGGCACAGCCTCAGTAGCTGTTGCCGGGATCTTAGGCGCTCTGAAGATCACCAAGAACAAACTCTTAGACCACACCTTTGTTTTCCAGGGGGCGGGCGAGGTGAGAGGATTTGCTCACTAGGATTTTATTCTGTTTTAATTAAAAATAACAGTCCGTAATCCCTAAGAGATTAGACTGGGCCTCAACTCTGATGACACAGGAAGGAAGGAGGAGGAAGGAAACTGTGATGCAGATGGAGAATGATCCTCTTCTTTTTTTTCTCCGCAGGCCGCTCTGGGTATTGCTCACCTGCTTATAATGGCCATGGCCAAAGAGGGATTAACTAAAGAAGAAGCTGCAAAGAGAATCTGGATGGTGGACTCAAAAGGTCTCATTGTGAAGGTAATGTGTGTGTTTCAGTCTTCCCAGATATCCCCATGTTTTAAAATCACCAAACAGCACCATATGAAGTTAAAAGACATTTTACACAAATTTAGGGAAGAGGCAATTTGAATCACGAGAAACTGGAGTTTGCTCACGAGCACCCGCACCTGAAGACCCTGGAAGAGGTGGTGAACACCATCAAACCCACCGCAATCATAGGTGAGTCCACCTGCACGGTCACTGCAGTAAAGCAGACAAGTGTACATTTAACCATCCTGAAATATCCCTCAAAGACTATTTAACCCTTATTGTTTGTTTCATCCATCTGTGGTTCAGTCACTCCTGATCAGTTGTGGGAAAACAGAGAAGTCTATTAAAGGTGACCCGTTTATCCACCTCCAGTTTTGTTAAGAAGAATTATAACAGTTTTATAGTTAATTTGCTATGAATCAAATAATTCACTCTGTTAATTTAATCTAATACCTTAAAGATTTTAGAAGTGAATGTTGTAAATCACCAATATGATGAGCAGGAAGATATTTTTCAGACTATTAATCAAAACTGTTGCACCATTGTGAGAACATGAAAGCACTGGTTCAGACTAACATCTTCTGTGCTTTAAGATTAAATAAGAAATGATTAGAAATTAATTAAAAGTAGTCCTTAGTTGCCTGGTTAAAAACTTACAATTTGGAGATTGTAATTTGTTGCTTGACTCATGTGGTCTGAATCCTTCAAATATCAACCCCAGGGGAAATTTAGGTCATTTCGATTCAGTATCTGTTCAACATCTGATGAATTCTCCCTCTGCTTGGTTTCCTGAACATCAAGGAGTGGCTGCTATTGCAGGAGCGTTCACTGAGAAGATTATCAAAGACATGGCATCCTTCAATGAGAGGCCAATCATCTTTGCCCTGAGCAATCCTACCAGCAAGGCGGAGTGCACAGCAGAAGAGTGCTACAAGCTCACGGAGGTAATAATCACCCTCACTGTACTGTGATGCATGCAGGATATTTAGAATAGAAAAATTTATACATACATACATTCAATTTTTTTTAATGTTTCGACATTATTTTGCCAGGAGTATTCATTTTCCAAGGTTTTACTCATACATACTGACTTTTATGGCACTTGTAATTTGATTGTAGTACATTTCATTTGGTAAATACAGTAAGAATTTCCACAAAACACTTGTGTTGTGCAAAACTGAACTTGTCTTTTTGGTGGTAATGAAGCCTTATGCAGCTTTGGGGCTTTAGGTCTATTTGTGCTGAAAAAGATTTGAAGCTTTGGGGCTTCAGACTCAGCACACAGCGACATCTGGTGGCTTGTAAAACTTACAGCACCAGAACCCCTCGCTGATACTGAAGTCTCACGTGTGCAAAAAAAAGTCCAAGAAGGCTGCACCTTAATTGCTGCATTAAATATAGATGTTGATGTGCAATTGCCAATATTATAGTAAAATAATTATGCATTATCCAAAAGTCCTTGCTAAAAATATTTTTCCTTACACAAAACATGAATAAACCTTTTTGGTGTAGTTTAGTCCAAGTGCCACTGTGGGCACGTGTTTTTAAACTTCACAGTTTATATTGTTCTCATTATTCTCATTTCCTCATCTGCTTTTCATCATAACAATTGCATGTAAAAACAATTGCAAGTAAAAACTAAACTCAGCATGGACTCAGCATGGTTAGTTTTCATGATCAGCTGTAGCCACTGTCCAGTAAATTCATATAACAGCTTACTTTTGCATTACTGCCCCCTGCAGGCACAGAAATGTTGCTCCACAGCGCACAAGTGGTAAAAAAAACTCCACAGTTGAATCAAAACAAACAAAAAGAAACACAGTTTCTCTTACATTTTTTCTCTCTATCCTCCTCTTCCTCTCTGTTATCAGGGCCGGGGCATCTTTGCTAGTGGAAGTCCGTTTGACAAGGTGACGCTGGCTGATGGACGCACCTTCCACCCCGGCCAGGGAAACAACGCCTACGTCTTCCCTGGAGTTGCTTTGGGTGTCATTGCCTGTGGAGTGCGCCACATATCTGATGATGTCTTCCTCACCACAGCAGAGGTATTGTCTACACTTACAACATATTAACGATACAATAACATGCAATTATGAGGATTTTATTTCTGATACAAAATACTGTTTGTTTTGTAAAATGGTAATAAAGGGTAAAGTTCAACCAACCATTATAGTATTTTAAATCTCAGCACTGTCTCAGTCTGTACTGCACTTTCTTTCTACTCCAAATTAACTTTATTTTTTCTGTCTTTTTCTCGCAGGCAATAGCTGACATGGTAACAGAGGAGCACCTGGCTGAGGGAAGACTCTATCCTCCCCTCAACACCATAAGAGAGGTGTCGTTCAAGATCGCCGTGAAGGTGGGTGATCTTTCCTCACAGTGAGATATGAAACCTCAGTCATTAGTTTCAAATATTATGGGGGTATATTGTAGCATGATAATTTGCATATGGAGGTAAAAACTGGATCAACTAGATCTTATAAATTATGTCTCTTAAAGTGTAGCTATTTGTATTTACATACAATAAGTGTCTCAACAGTGATGCCTCCAGCTAGAATAGAGTTTCGTTCAATGTGTTTTTCTTTTTCATTTATTGTATATTTTATGATATTAATTAAATTTGATGTAGATAAAGGTCTGCTTAAAGATATTAAAGCTGATTTGTCGTAAAAAGAGATTCTATTAATTGCATTTTGCAGTCCATGAGGAAACATTTTATTTTTATAACATTTTATTTTGCTTTTATTTATTTATTTAATTTTACTTCGTAGCATTCAGTTTAGATTTACTGTATAATAATATACAATACTGCAACAAAACGTTGGACAACAACACAGAGGAAGACCCATTCACTACAGTAATGTTAATTGCAGTCTAACTGTTAATACTGTTATTAAGTGTGTCAACAACCTCGTAATAATATTCAGTCCAGCTCACTAACCGATTCGTCATCATCCAATACATTTAGCTGTGCTGACATTGCTGAGCCTCCAGTGAAAGATAAAAAAATATGGATAAAGCCACAGTCAGCATGCCGGTGTTTCCGCGTTTATTGCGGGATCTCTGTATGAAAGCGTTGTGTTTCGGATTATGCTTGCTCATGAGTTCAAGCGAGCACGTATACAAGTACACGCCTGGTTGCAATCTTAAAACCGCACCACAAGTGGCTGCTGAAAACTACATAATGCCTCTTTAAATATTCATAAGCAACAGTCAGGTATCTTTACATAGTTGAATGTTCACAAACTCAGCTGTGTGGATGTGGTTTGAACAATTTAATTGAAAGCTAACAAACAGCATAGTCATCAAATTCCGATTCAGTTAAACTTTGGCAGAAAACTTGCTCATGCAGGATCCCATCACTTAAGCAGCTAGTTGACAAAATAAGTTTCCAGGGCCTTTAAAAATGTGAGGTATCAAACTGTGTGAAGCCATTATGGTCAGCTCAGTGTTATTGTTCACTTCTAATCATTCAGTCACTCCCAAATGTGTATTCTTCACTGGTTTTCCTTCCTCTGTCCTTCTCTGCCAGATTGTCAACTATGCATACAAGAACAATATCGCTTCACTGTACCCCGAGCCTAAAGACAAGGAGGCGTTTGTCCTGTCTCACATCTACAGCCCTGATTACGACTCCTTCATTCTGGACACATACAGCTGGCCACAGGAGGCCATGAAAGTCCAGGACGTGTGATCCTGACCACCTCTCTCTCTTTCTCTCTTAACTCAATATGCTGCCGTGGCGTTGCGTACAATTTCTGCGTTGTCTCCGTTCAGAAATGTTGACAATGACTCTCGCCTTTTAGCTTTTGTTTCTTTCTTTCTTTCCTTTGTAGACGTTAGTAAATCTCTGCTGCCCTCCCAGAAGGACAGTGGTCATTATAATTTAAATTTGCCAAACAAATATTCTCTATTAGTGATAAACCGGTCAGCCAATTAATCCAGCCAATATCTGGCAATTTGAGATATTTTCTTCAACCAATTCCGATAAAAGTGTCATCTAAAACAACACATTACTGGCTAAGATAATCATACATATCAGATTGTCCTCTGCATGGAAAAAATTCTACATGACATTTTTTTGTTTTGATATCCGTATTATATATTGAGCATGGGTCTAAATATCCACATCGGCAATTGAAAAACACATATCGTTCTACCACTATTCTCTGTGATTCTCTATGACTGGAGTTTTGAAATGTCAAGTGCAAGTTGTCTTTTTGTTCCTCTTTCAGTGCTGTACTTTATGTTTTATCAACTGTCTGTACTTGATTAAGGTCTGACTGAGCGAAATATTCTATAGCCACACAACAGTATATCAAAAATCATAAGTACGATCTCTACAACTTAACTATAACTACAATTAAACTACACTCCTTTCACTAGATTTTCGAGCTAAGATGTAGTATTCAGCGCACACTGTAATTTCAGCCTCTTTAGTTTTTTTTGTTTATTTGAGTGGCGAATCAGAGCTGGTACATAGAAGACAAAAAGCACTGGCTCACAGTAACGTGCAATGCTTTCTCTTGACTTGACAAAAATAAACAGAGGACTCACTGAAGCTTAAAAAAGATCAACATTTCACAGAAACTCTCAGTGCCTCTTACTGTGAGATCTCAGGATGTCACAGCTCCTTATAATGAGTTTAAACATCTGGACTTGTTCGGTGGGTAGCTGAGATCGTTGTAGGAGCCACATCTGGCTCATCCCTGTAGCTGCTTCTTCATATTTTACACTCCTGTCATGCATGTTTTAACCTTCACACAGGATGGAAAACGCTCCAGAATCTGCTTCCCTGGTGAGAATCTGTTATCCGTGATGGGAGGCGCTGTTGTTTTGTTTTTTAATGTGTTAAGCGAAGGGATTGTTGGGGATTCAGTGTCACCATCTGGATGTTTTTATATACAATAGGTGTGTTGTCCTTTATTTTTGTACAGGGCTCTGCCTGTTGTTGTATTTTTGCCAAAGCTATTGATGAACTGTGTCTTTTACTCCTATAGGACATGATGCTCTGCAAGCTTTAGTACTGACAGATATGTATGCTTGAATTTTTCAAAGGGAACATGAAACTTTTTAAATAAAATTCTTAACAAAATATGAGTGATTTGGGAAGATTTCTGCATCCCGATAGCTGCATAAGTAGACCAGTGGTTAATTATAATAAGGGACACTGCATGTTATTTAAATTCCATTTAGGGTAATATATTATGGTTATGTACTGCAAGTCATTTGAGGACAGTGTCAGTTAATTGATAGCAACATCGTAACAGTGGTTACTCTCTTGTTTTCCAAATATTTATTGCTTGATGACCTCATCAATCCAAGATGGCCAATTGTGATGTCATGTACTAGATGTATCAGGCATATCTGTGAAAATCTTTTATTCAAGTAGGTCAATCAAGGTAACAAAATAGTAGTACATACAGTGATGTGTTATTAACATGTTTATGTTTTATAAATTCAAATTTAGACTAAAATGTGGACGTCATGTAACAGTGGAGCCAGATTGCATTACGTTTAATTTCTGTAATATGCTAGTAAATCTATTCTACTTTTTCAAAGATGAATTGTATTATATTATAATAAAACAGACATTTAACAAAAATATGAACATAAATAACAATGCAAAAGAGCATATTACAGCAAGTACTGTACTCACATAATGTAAAGAAACCATGTTACATGTTGGACAGTTAAGTAATTTAAAAATTAAAAACAGAATTTTGAAAACAATGTAAATGGATTGGCATTTTAGCCCAATTTTGACTGAAAAAATCTAGATAATGTTTTTAATAATTCATCCATGAGAGGGTTAAAGCTCCCGCATACAGTGATATTAGAACGTTATGCTAGCCTATCGTTTTATGGTTTTGGAATGAGATATTTATTAATCGTGTGGGTTTCCACATATTTCTAATAGTGTACATAAAGTATTTTTTACAGTTACTTATTATAAACAGTTGATAATGCAGTAATACAGACTGTTTGAATAATTTGTAAATAGAATTATTGGCTATTAATTTTACATTACCATACATTATCGCAAAATATTTTTATTAACATTTTTCAGCAGGTCGGTCAGTGAGTAGTAACTGCCTCTGATATAATAAAAGTGAATTTAGTGAGTGGTGCAGACCCTTCTCACCCCACATTAGATTATAAGAATGTATTTTTATAATTGTGTGAACTGTGCAGCACACATGAAATCATGTTCCATTCCTGATCTACACTAAACTTTTTAAAATCTGAAAATCCTCAAATTCTTTCTCCATACCTAGTTTGTCCACCACAGCTCTGAACAGATGTGTTTTTCTAATCAATATATTTCAACACAATTTGCTACACAGGCTCACTCAGCAATGTGACCCCACCAAACCAGATATAAAATGAGATCTGCAACCACTCAGGCTGAGCAGCAGCTGGTATATCTTAAATTTTTTGTTTTCCTTTTCTTCAAACTACACAGCTGGGAGATATGACCAAAAGTTAATATCACAATGATTCCCTAGATTCACCCACACATTCAATAACAATACACGGACCATAAACAAGCCTTATATTAAAGCTGGATAAAAAGATTAATTCATTTCATCTATTTGTTGTGCAAGCATCTTTGAGTTTATTCATGTGTATTAGTTAGTGTTTGTCTCGTCAACATTAATATACAGTATACAGAAGGCAGGTGAGACTGGGTGGAAGCATGCCACTAACTGTCAAATGGGTGTTATTTATTTTCCTGTAAGTGGACAGCTCTCCAAAGCATCTGGGGAATAATTAGACCTTTTTTTCTAGTCTGTGAAAGTTGGCCTATTAATGTTGATTATATTTATTGTGACACTCTCTGAATACCCTTTTAAAAAGGATTTTTAATCTTAACAAACTGAAATGAATTTAACACACACTTCTAATGCTGCCATTGTTACAGTTTGGTTTATTGAACTGTGATCAAGATCAGAAAAGGGCGTGATAGAAGATGCATCAGCAGCTTATGATCCTGATTAGATCAGACACATTTGACTATAGCAGAACCTGGCAAACATGACAGTCCCAATGATCAGAAGCTGACTATGAAGAACTTTGTCATAATTTATCAGGGTTGCTCACAGACTTAGACAAAAAATAGGAACATTTTTCTCTTAGTATCAGACAGACCTGTTGACTTCAACCCTCACTCTCTTCACCAATCTGCATTTCCTATGATTAACATGTGACAATGTGCAGTATTTGATCATAAATTAACTCTCAAATGTCCATATAAAATTAATTACAGTTGACAGTTGGAGAGTGATAAAGGCTGAAAGGCAGATATGTCAGTTAGTTAGGCAGTCATCAGGTAATCCATTAAAACAAAGTGAAAGGACATGGGGAAAAAATCCTCAAGAAGTTAAATTATGGTTTTGTCTTTTAAAAAACATGTATTAGACAACTGAAAAATAATACTTTCTCAGCTCTCCTGTCATATATATGGTGATTACATCATCACAATTACATGACTGAGAGCAAATTCTAAAGCACTTTGGATAAATGTGCTTTATTAACTCAGATGTTTTTTTTTAAACCATATACCTTTTGTCCGTTTTGTCTGTTGTAATGAGTTACACTAAGTTTCATATTTTGTACTGTAAACATGTAAATTAACATTTAAAACTATAAACCAAATTTGTCAAACACATAAATGGGGTTTAACAGCAATGCAGTTTTTATGGTTTTAACACTGAAAATGTTAGAAATAAGTCTTCAAATACAGATCAGAGACAAACTAGATCACCAACAAGTGTCTTAGTATGTACTCAGTCCACAAGGCCATTATAACAGCTTCAGTGCTTCTTGCCAAGTCTATGGAACTTTTTTAGAAGAATGGACACTTTTCCTCCACAAGACATTCCCTCATTTATATAATAACCTCTACTTTTTCAGGTAACGTCGCTGAGATTAAGATCTTTACAGCAAGAGAGACCAACTAAATAGATTTGAAGATTTCAATATATGATTGGGTCATTGGTATGTGTTTATTGGCCGTCTCATACTCACCAAACCGTTCATTGAGTCCTGGTGCATGGAGACGTCTACTTTTGATTTATGTCTGCACTCTTTTTTTTAAGTTGTCCCTCATTTGTACACACATATACATAAAACAGCATCTTTGAAAGAATCCCAAAACCAAACATGGCCAACTTAAAGTAAAAGTACTGCACACAACAAAAAGATGGGTAGTAACAATCACTGTGCCAAAGTCTTTGGCATTCTCCGGATAACATTTTAATGTTTTGTAGGATTCAAAATTAAATATAGCAGGCAAGTAAACAGAGATCAGTACTGGAAGTCTGGCAAATCTTTTAGTAAAGATGGTATTTAAAGGGTATGTAGCTGTGGAGAACACTTCCATTGATAGATTCACACAGTAAACTCCTCAGTATTCACAGTAGTCACTGTTGGCTCTTTTTCTTCTCTGGACAAACATAAGATAAAAGCATGTCTATCATGTACTTGACGATGACTGGAGGCGGATGGAGGGCATGCGGAAGGTGGTGCGCTAAACTCATTTGCCAGGCGTCTACCAGCAGAACATTCAGTCCCTTGAACATGGCCCTGAGCACCTTGTCAAGCTGTAGGGAGTACCAGTCACTGTTGTACAGGCTGACCTCTTGGTCCAGGGCCTGGAGGTTGGCTGAGCGGATCACAACAATCGTGCCCGGCGCCCGGTCCAGAAGTCGCACCAGCGCCCGTCTAATGTGACGGAGTCGTCGTATGTACACCTCCACAGGAAAGGTGCTGAAATGAGCCCAAATGCTGAGGACCACGACAGTGTTGGGACCCCCGGAGAGGCCATCAAGCTCGTTCGAAATGTAACGCAACTCACTGGACATGACCGTGGAGAAGCGGATAGGAGGACCATGACAGCGGTACTTCAACAGAATATTATGGGTGCTGTCCACCGCCATGAAAGGCCCAACGTTTTTAGGACTGTGCAGGTTGAACTCCTTTAATCCTGGGAAGGAGTTATAAATTAAGTTACAGAAGGAAAGATACATAAGGCAGTGAAAACAAAAGATGAGACCAAAAGATCAGCACTCACCTGGTACTAAAGCAATGAGGTACTCAAACCACTGCCTGACAGTAGAGTCTCCGTACATATTGATCACCTTATTCTTCAAACACTGAGTGATGGCAGATGATTCATTGAACTGGCGCATTGTAACTCCACCTAATGGCCTCCATGAGTCCTCGTAGTAATATCCAGAAGGTGCTAGCTTAATAAGTTCTGGCTTTACACTGCTGCTTTCTACCTCTGCTTCATCTGATGCAAAGCAAAATGTAGACAAAATTATTCCATTGGAATAAATCAAATCATGCACAATGGTGTCATGATGCACAAACTACAACAGTTACTCTGCAGGTATACTGTACCTTTCCTGGGAGGCAGCACATAGATTCCATCGGGTCCTGAAGCATGAATGCGAACTTTGATGTTTACACCGCTAAGATAAAAGAAACATTATTAATGGTCAGTGTTAAAACTGAATGTTAAAAGGTTTATACTCTATATTTGTATTACTTTGTATTTGTAAGGCCCCGTGTCCACCAAAGCGTTTTTTGCCAGCTGAAAACGCCACCTGCTGTTCTGAAAACGCATAGCAGCCAGCGATAGGGTGCGTTTTGGAGGCGCAGTGTTTTTTTTACTAACGTTCCTTGATGTAAAAATGTCAACACAGAGTAGAGTAGCCTACTTGCTCTGGCTGAAGCAGGTAGAGAGTGGACGGACTCGCCGTATGTGGGTTCGGCGAGTACTACCGTTTGGTCCAAGAGCTGAGGTTGAACGAAGCCCGGTTCCAGGATAGTAACCGTTGCTACGGTGTGGTATTTGTCCTGCCCCTCCTCTACTGTGATTGGACAGCTGGGTAAAAAGTAACAGTGACGAGCGCAGCGTTTTCCCCAAAGTTGAAAAATTTTCAACTCTCGGCGACGTGAAAAAAACGCTCAGCGCTTGGCGCCCGGCGCGAAAAAGACGCTCAGCGCCTCGTCACGCTCCTGGCGTTTTTAGCAGCCCGGAAATACGCGGCGCTCCCATTGGAATGTATTGAAAAAAGACGCTGGCGTCAGAAAAAAACGCTTTGGTGGACACGGGG
>JAPMOB010225052.1:0-19808 GCA_029875015.1 Lepomis gibbosus | reverse complement strand
GTCAAAGGGTCTGGCGTGAGTGTACACATACCTTCCATTAGGGTTGTGCTGGATGGTTTGGGGGTAAATCTCACAGCTGCCCATGTCTTTGACAGCCAACGGCAGCCTCTCTCCGTCCTTGATCTCAGCGTCACCCATGGCCTTCAGGTTGGCTTGCTGTACTTCACTGTGTTTAGCCCAGATGATTTTTCCATTAGAGTCCATGGACATGGCCGGCTCCTCCCGACCCACCTACACAGCAGCGGGAGACAGAGCAGACACATTTTAGTTTTTGATAATGACACTTCACGAGTTTATGATTAAAACCGTTTTTAAGAACTACTTATTCTTTCACTCACCTTTATAATAATGCTGCCTTCGTCATAGCCCAGCGCCACATTGTTGGAGCCCCTTAGGCCACACACACACCACACTCTCTCCATGCCATAGTTCAGAGTGCTCTCCAGTCGGTAAGTGCTTGAGTGCCAAATACGCACAGTACCTACAGAGGGAGGGGGCAACGTTGAGTAAAGCAATGATAAGATAAATGAGGCCATGACATGAGATGCATTCTGGGGGTGTTTGTGTACAGGGCAGGCATGAGTGGGATTACTGCTCACCATCCTCTGATCCAGTGATGATGATGGGCAGCTCTGGGTGGAAGCTGACACAAGAGACATTCTGGGCGTGGCCCTCCAGAGTCTGAACGCAAGTCTTGTTCTACAGCACATTTAGAAAGACAGTTGAAACATTTATATATATATATTGACACAGAGCAAGAGGATACTCACAGGATGGACGCAGCAGCCGATACATTCTTTTACAACTATCAATTCTTTCAGTGAGCTATAATCTTTTAACTTAGAATCTTAACTTTTTATTGAACATAATATAAGAAAATATTATCTTTTAGCATTCCCATGAAGATGTGAATGAAACGTTTTCTAACCTGGTAATCCCAGATCTTGACTTGGCGGTCATCAGCCCCAGAGATCAGGTAGGGCTTGTCTCCTCCACTGTAGTAGTCAATGCAATTGACTCCTTTTTCATGGCCCTCCAAAGTGAAATTGGGAGATGAAGAGCCTAGCTGCCAAACCTGAAACAACCCAGAGGACATAACAGAGAATTACGAAATGTACTTGTAACATTAACATCTCTCACATTAAAGGAATGCTTCTTGTCTACTCTGTCATTCCCACCCCAACTTAAAATATATTTGTGTGCTTATATATATATATTACTGAAACTGCAGTAGGATCTGGGTGTCCCACAGCACTCACCCAATGAAAATAGAAGATTAGAAGCAGCAAAAGTGACAACAGTAACAGCCAGAAGTCACTACCTTAATCGTCCTGTCCAGGGACGCACTAGCAAACTGGTTGTTATCCTTGGGGTTGATAACAATCTGCATTACATAGTGAGTGTGACCCTCAAACACCTGGCTGCACGACCACTTCTTCTCCCAGTCCCACAGTTTGATCAACATGTCATCTGCACAGAAAGAGAAATACATTCATGCACGTGTGCACACAAAAATACACATGCAATTAAGGACATAATTGCACTGTGTGGTGAATAAATTTTAAGAAACTAGCATGCTATCAATTGAGATATTGAGAGTTTACTAGCGTACCACTGCTAGTGAGGATGTAGGGCTGAGTTGGATGAACAGCGATGCAACGGATGTAGTCAGAGTGGGCCTCAAACATGTGGACCCGCTCCAAGGTGTTGTAGTTGAACACACGAATCTGCATGTCATCCTGCATAGGGAGAAAATATTTGAATATTTGAATATTGAGAAAATATTTGAATATTTTCTTTCAGTAAAGAAAAATATATACAAAATATCTAAAGCATTACCTAATAAGCTGTTGGTATATGCTATTTTAGTCAAAAACAATGAGAAAACTGTATAGCAATTCCTACAATATTTGTAAAGTATTAATATGACCAATGGTTAAGACTGTGACTGCACATACCCACACAACACTTAAACCACACCGAATTCATACTATCTATATACTATTATTAGTTAGTAAAACTATTTGTTTTATGGATGACAGCTGTCAAGAGTCGTAGTGCCAGCACAAACAATGGATGAAACTCACCGCTCCAGTGATGACCCAGTTCTTCCTTGCCACAAACTTAGACGCTCTGACAGGGAGGTCACATACTTCAAAAGTCTTCACTAAAGTCTGGAAGAAAGAACATTGCGGACTCGGTTATGATTTACAGCATTATCGCTGCGATTGTGTGTTTGCCAAATCAATCTTTGACTATAAATTAATATATTGTGTAGTGCAACTTATGGGGGGCCCCAGTGATTTGTGATCATACCTGTGTTTCATGGTTCCACACACAGACACTGCCGTTGTACAGACTGGCCAGCATCCATGGCTCAGTTGGGTGAAGATCCACACTCTTCACTCGGTCTGACCTGGCTGTCAGCCTCCGTTTGATGTCCAGCCTCAGAGGCTGAAAAGACAAAAGACATAAGTGTCTTTTTCACACGTTACGCTACTCAAACTCTCAATATGAATTACAATACATGGGCATTTAATGACTGGGCAAAAAATCTGTAGCGTAAACGTAAAGACCCGGAATAGTAGGGCAGCTGTAGAAAAGGAAAAGTAACCGTTAGCATGCTAACATGGAGCCTAATACATATCAACGATTCCAATAATCTTAAACTCATGCACTTTATTATAATTAATAAGACAACTATATCAAGACAACTGTAGGCACAAATAATGCTATAATACGGTCATGGTTAATTAATATTAATAGCAGTTAGCTACAAGCTCTCATGCTAATACAAGCTAGTTAACTTAGCCGCTAAGCTATCTACAAGACTGCATTATTATTTGACAGTTTCACTGTCTTTAAAGTAAATCACAAGAATTGGATGCCGTGTACGGAAACAAAACATGCTGGGAACTATTTTAAACGTCTCTTACCATGTTTTATCCCCGTGTTGTCACAATAAAATTCGATAAATGTGTTGTGAACAATTCCAATCCGGGTTCGAGTGTTACGATTTCAGAGAACAGACTCGGAGCACTGGAGACTGACGTGGAAGTTCCTGAAACTCAGTCTCGCGTGAGTTGGAAGTGATGACGAATGCGAAGTCTGCCCCAATCTGCCACGGTGACAGGAAATCTGCTCAGTTTGTTGTTATCCACATGGTTATCCGTGGCTGTGTACTGACAAGTTGAGAGGCCATTATACCAATATAACCAAGTTGATCTATTTTGTTCTCGCTTATGATTTACAGAGCAGTGACTACAACCTTAAACTCTCCACGAGATGATAAACGTTATAGTAAACTGAAAATATTATTGCCCTTTTTTTCAAATTCTGCTTTACTGAGTTGATTAAATTAAATTCATTACGCTATAGAGGTGAGAGCACTGGAATGGATGGGATAAATTTGTACGGCAATGTAGGCATACTAACATATCTACTGATGAAAGTTTCTCGTTAGCATAGAATAAGTTTTTTTTCAGTTAAAATGTAGCCTAACATGAAAGACTATCTTGCCAGAAGAAAAATGTTGCTGCAGCATTAGAAAAATTAGCATCTGAGCCAACCCACAAATTTGTCACTATGAATCATCTAGTTTGTTTATTGAGTTTGTTTTTCAGTAAACTTTTCCATGCATTGTTACAGCCTACTCCAATTTGGTTTAAGCTACTTTGGCTTATCCCCATGTATTGTGAACAGAGTGAGTTCAAAGGTTTAATTTCTCTCTCCCTCTCTCTCTCTGCTTAGGCCATTAAGTTATTGTTACACAGTATCATTCAATGTCATCCCATCCCATCTCACCTGCCAGATACCATATTTTTTCCAGCAGATGGCGATTTAAGCCATGCTCTTTAAAATACCACTGTAAAATGTGTTTAATGCATTTATGCAATGTGTAACAGATTAAACAATGTGAACATTTTAACTCTTTTTTAAGTCATTAGTCTTTTATGCATTCTAATATACTCTCTCAACAAGAAATGTCTATATTCATAACAGGTGTTTTAGAATGAAAAATACCTTGATATTTGACCACAATATGTAAGATAATACTACCCCTTTCTTCTCAAAGAGTACCTTCACTGTTTCTGATGTTACACCCAATATAAACTAAATTGATTCCTACCATCTTTGTGTCTCTCTTTAAACACAGGACAATACGTCTGAAAAGCACCTTTATTCATTTTGTTTTGGGAAACATGCTTGAGGGGCAAACAAAGACATTGTTAACTGAGTAAATGAAAACAGTTTTTTTTATTCTTTTCTTTTGAACACCTGAAGACAAACTACACTTTCACATGTCAGCTCCTGTAGGAGGAAATAGAATCTGTTAATTTAGTTAACCAATAATAATGATAGCAATAAATATGTGCATTTACCCTTACAATCCTTAACAATCACATTCTGCTGTGCAGTACATCCTATAAACCCAAGACATTTCCCTCTGGTTCTAATCATCCATAAAAATTTAATTATCATGAAGGATACTGTCAACCCACCAGGTAGAGTTTATCTCCTTCAATCCAGTGTTTCCAGCCACGGTTGGCCTTCTCTCCTTTTTGAGTGCATACCAGCTTGTCCCCCTCCCAGGTCACCAGACTCTACAAGACAGCATGTAGTGCATTCAGTAAACAGTGAATCTAATTAATAACTCTGCTGAATTTTTTTACATCTGTTGGCCTGTTTTTCTAACCTAAAGGTTTCAGCTGCCATTAAGAGTCACAAGTTCAGGACTGCTTTTATGTTGACATGTAAATAGCACAGAATGAAACCAACTTTAAGTGTTGACTAATTATATTTGCTCTATATATGTACTAAATATCAGCAAGCCTCTGTGGAGTCTGAGAAGAGAAAATTTCACTAATAAGCTAAGTGATGTCTATCAATAAACATCAACCAGATTACTATTGATTACTTGATTTAGTGATTAATTTTACTACTCTGTAAATATGCAATGCTTTCATTTTTTCTCATTACCTCCAGTTATTTAATGAATTCAATTAAAAAGTTAATTTATTTCAACCTCACAACATTTAACTATTAACTATTTCCAACTTTCACTGTGGCTTTATAGTAAAAATGGCATGTCCCTGTAGGTGTCTGATGCACCATTGGCAAGTCATTTTGTGCAACAAAGCCATTGGATGTCAGTAGTGTTATGAAAGGCTCAAGATGTAAACAAGATATTTAGGCCTCCTTTTCCCTGTACTTCTTTTTGAAATGTCTTCCATCTGTTGGCATTCACCATAATGCTGGTAATCTCTGTTGATTTCTTCTCATTGGCACACTACTGTTGGTTACGTCTGTTTGCAGCACTGATACCAAAGACCAATCTTTGCCCTGGACACGCTTTAATAACACCGTTCTCATTAAGCAGAAAGGGAAATGGGAAATATTGACTATCGCTGACTCTTGTCCTTTCAAGGACTGCATACATGAGAGGTCAACCCACCTTGACATTTCTGTTGTCTAGTCCCTTGGTGTACTCATCAAACTCAACCCCTGCAGTGAAGGTAAGCTCATAATTCCTTAAGGTGCTCAGCGTTTTGAAGTCAAACTTATCTCCATCTTGGTTGACTACTTTGGTCTGAGACAGGGAGATGGCAATTTTCCTTGTAGCAAAGTCAATATCTAGGGCGAGAATAGAGAAACCTCTCAGAGCAACCAAATTATAGTACTTGTCTTCTGTCCACGGTCGGAAAGAAGTATATAGTTGACTGGGCTTGGTTTTTGAATCAGAATCGTTTAAGTATTTGACATCATACTTGTTGTGTAATCAAGAAATGGTAGTGAAATAACTGCCTTAGAAAAATCTTTTTGCATTAGCTCCAGATTAGATCTAACAGTAACACAAGAACAGTCTCTTAACATAAAGATTGAGAGCACTAAATTAGATGTTTCTGTTACTCATGTAGCTTGTCCAACCTGTTAAATCATCCTGTAATACTGCATAAGACATCTCAGACCAAAATTAAAAGTTTCTTACTCAGCACTTTCAAATAATCCTCAAATTTCTCACTGGTTTCCAGTACCCATTTCCCATTGAAGTCTGCAGGCATGGTGACGGCTGATGACACTGTTGTGTGGAGACTTTAGACAGTGTAAGGAGGGGGAAGGTGCAGGGTGGATTCCTGCTTTTGTATGAGTCAGGGGCATGAGGGCGGAATTCTATTGATAAGTGAGTTTATAGCTTGACGGAGATTGGCAGGGGCAGTTGTTTTGTAAGGGGGGGTCACCCTTTTCTTTCAGTCTTTACACAGTCACTGGGGGAGGTTGTGGAGGGCATATATGAGGGTACTCACACACATGCACAGTGCACACACACCACTCTCACACGTGCCTTTGCACACATACACATGCAGACACAGTGACTACAGTGATGGTCAGTGTGCAATGTACAGACAGGAGAAGCTATTTTGTAACATCTGCCAACAGTGTATGGTCTTTATTTGATCAAGCTCAAATACTAAACCAGAATACATGAACTTTGAGCATGAAGGTTAATACAGTTCAACTGGTCTTGCAGTTAAAAATTAAATGCTGTATGGTTTTTCTTCAAAAATGTTCAGTTAACTAGTTTTAAATTATCTACTGCTTCTCCCTTATTGAAAAATCCAGAATTTATGAATATGCAAATATATTTTCATTTCAAAATTTCAAATTTTAATCCTTAAGATTTTCATTATATCAAACTGAATTTTGTCAAAATTTATGCTGCCATAGCCATTAAATGTGTTTATACTCAGTTAATGCTTTGCATTTAGTTTGTATTGTAAGTGGTGTTCGCCATTCCTGCACAAGATTCAAATGAAGTGCGGATGCACAAGGGATTCACAAATTCAAAGCACTTTTTTTGCTGCCAGTGAGGGATAAGTGGGTCATTTCTAATGGAACTCTGGGACTTCCGGTATTAAAATGTTGTAAACATCACCACCAGTAACCACAGGTGTCGCCATATCAACCAAGACTAAAATCTTAAGGATTACAACTTTAACCACTGGTGACAAGATGTCTCATTCTTCTGTCAAAAATGCAGTGTACACTAAGTGTGCTGGATGTTTCAAGTTCCCATGTCACACTTCTGTAACTTATATATTGAACCATGATTGCCTTGCAATCTGTGATGTCAAAAAACCATGCTCTTAAACTAGGTGTGCAAATTGAAACTTTACCCCTTCAGCAGATGAACAGCCTTCTTAAGGACAAACATCCAAGCTAAATAACAATAAGAAAAACACAGTTTTGAGCACAGGGGTAACACGGGTAATTTACAACCAAGCAAAAATCATCTACCTGTATTGAGTCGTTTGCCTGTAGATTGCTGAAAATGAGAGTTTAGTAGCTGACTTCAGCCAGACAAACCATGCACTTAGTAGAAACGTTTTATTGATAATAAATGCAAATGCAAAATTTACTCTGGCGCCAGACTCTGTTCCGACCCCTCGCTGAGAGCATTTTTTTTTTAACCAGCCAAAGCAAGAGCAGAGAGAGATCAATAACAACCCCCTGCGGAGCCATAAATAAACAGAGCCTGCAGGTAGACGCCGGGGTAGTGGCGGACTGTGAATGCACATGAAGCAGCGGGAGGCTGAACAGCAGGGCGAGCAGCAGCAGCAAAGAATGAGCAAGTGAGTTGGACAGCTTTTATAGACTGCCCAATTGGTGATGGCAATGCACAAAGTGAGCTGACAGATTAGCTGATTCAGAGCACAGCGTGGTTCGAGTTTTCTGGTTGAAGCTCTGCAGGCTTCACTTCACTCACTGACGTTCTCAAATAGAGGCCCTCAGATTGCCTGCGCATGTCGGAAAAAGGCATTTTCAAACAGAAGGAGCTTCTAACACCTGATCTGTTGGCCTGTGAAACTTCAGTAAATAACAACCATTCATTTCAATGGTTTATCTGTTGTATGACTGAACTGCCAAGAAAATTTCCTTTCCTCACAAGTCTGATGAAGGAAAAAAAATGGCAGGTTGAACCACTCAGATAAAGAAAAATGACATTATTTAGCACTGTTTCCTTTATTGATTAATTCATTTCACTATCAATTGCAGAATCCCAAAGAAATTGAGAGGGATAAATACACATTGGAGACTAAGCATCAGTAGCAACGGAGTTTATAGCCCTCAAATACACTCACATGTTCATCTTTTTCCATCCACGGAATTGACTGCGAGAATCAAAATAGGATTAACCCCTTTAATGTCCTCTTTGCTTCACTGTGTCCATTGCTTTCCCACTGGTCTTTCAAATGTATTGCGTCATCAATCCAGCTCACCCAACTACAAGTACAGCAGCAGTATGCATGTGTCCAACACATCTAAAACTTGTTAGTCAAAAGAGCACCCACCCTGAGACAGATGTACAGTATTGCATTTTGATGATGTTACATGATGCACACGCCCACCTGCACTTTACCGTACAGTGCATGAGTTGGCTGTAAAGCTAACTTGGAGGAATAATTCACCAAACATGATGGTTGCCAAAATAGTATTTGAGATGGAAAATACATAAAAGATTGGTAGATGGAGGTATGTGGAGATGAATGGACCAAAGGGAAGTTGGATAGTATGTCAGAGGCATGGGAGCCGAGGGCACCGTCTCATTCGATAAGAGCCAGCTTAGGTCTTCTTGAAGACCTGCTTGCAAACAACTCCTGCAGCTCTCAGCTCCTGCAGAGAACAAAAGACAAACTTTTAGATAGACCTTATCAGACTCAGAACTTCATTTGGATTAATGGGGATCACCAAGAGGAGCACAACATGACGATAACCTTCATAAACTGTACATTCACAGAAAAAATAGTCATCTGACTATGGGTGGGAGGAGGTGACGATGGGTCAATAATTACTAAGAGATGCAAGGAAACACTGAATGTGCAGTATTTCAAGTATTTTAGTATAATGTAAAGGACAGCAACAGTTTTCTATTATACCTTCTAGCGTCCGCTTTGCAAAGTATTTTCTGCCACCAGAGGCCACCGTTGCGCTACACTGAAACCCTCTTCCAGCTCTTGGGAACTTCCACCTAATAACTAATTTCATGGCTGCTGATTGAAAACATCTGTTGGCAATACTTAAACCAAATAATTTGGCAGATTATTTTTGCTTAGCTTTGATAGCCGTAATCATAGTGAGGGAAATCTGATAATGCTGAGCTAATGGAAATGGTAATGTGCTAGTCATTACTTTAAAGTCTTTTCACATGTTAATGCCTTCATTACAGGCCACACTGTCTTCATTACAGGCCCTGTATGAATTTCACAGAAGAGATGTTTTTAAAAAATGTTTTAATGAAGCCCTTCTAACAGCAATTAGATTGGAAAAGTCAAGATAATACCATACCAGAGGCCAATGGTGAAGTGTGCTGGAAGTCTCATGATGAGGGGTACATGAGTTGCAGAATCTGGATGGCTTTTCATTTCCCAATATATGCAAAAGTTAATTTTTTTAATTTATCAACTTGCATCACCTTCTATCAATCTTTCTGCTTTCCCCTTAAAACAGTACCATTAGAGGTATCTTCTCATGCAGAAATGATGTGCTTTCTTTGTCAGTAAAGAAGTTGCAGCCACTTCCTTGTAACTTTCATAACCTGTGTTCCCAGTGTGCATGCACCTCACACAGTACAGTGTTACTGCTGGAGCCAGGGAGCCAACTCACGAGTTACATAAAAATATATGCACTGCACATATGGTGCTGAGAGGCATTTTGGATTTGGATTAACACATCCAAATTGTATGTATTAATATTCATGGCAGGAGCGGGTGTTCTCTCACCAGATGAAGCTCATCTCCGTCCACCCAGTGGGTCCACCCTCTTCCTTCGATCTCCCCCTTCTGCACACACACCAGCTTGTCTCCCTCCCAGGTGATAGTGGTCTGCATGGGGCCACAGGTCAGGGAGAGATTGTGATTATAAAACATGATGCACGTTTCCTCTCATAAACATATATAGTTAAATATATACATATATGCTGAGTGAGACACTTTTTCATTTTCATTCACCCCTATTAAAAATAATTATTCTGATAAAATCTGCACATTCACGTTAGGCTTTCTCTCAGCCAAGCTTATAGCTTATCTATAATCAGCATACAAAAAGGGGTTTTCAAGGGGGGGGCACATAGATAATCTTTGATCCGATTTAGTATTCAGCGACACAATCTGATTGAATAAATGTCTTGACTCTTGCCTCTTCCAGATCTTTTACAGCAGTATCTGACATCAGTCTTTATTTCACTGACAAGGGTGTGAGAAGTTTGAGAAAAACTTTTATAAGTAGGTGGAAAGTTTTGTACATAATGGCAAAAAGTCAGTTTGTACACTTATGGGAGCTTAAGCAAATCCCTTGTGAATCCATTGGTCCAAATACTTGCCATGCATTTCCTGTCATCCACTCCACTAAGGTCCTCCTCAAACTCTTTGCCCACATAGAAGTCCATGTTGTAGTTTTTGAAGGTGCTGAGGGTTTTGATGATTATATGGTCCCCATCATGGGTGATGTCCTTGTCAGGCTTCAACAACGTGGCAATCTTCCTGATGGCAACATTCACATCTGCAACAGGTCCCCAAGGAAGGTGGTAAATAACTGAGAAACCCATTAGGGCATTTTA
Source organism: Lepomis gibbosus (assembly GCA_029875015.1). Lineage (NCBI taxonomy): Eukaryota > Metazoa > Chordata > Actinopteri > Centrarchiformes > Centrarchidae > Lepomis > Lepomis gibbosus. Next base: position 9,193 of record JAPMOB010225052.1, on the reverse strand, counting down.
ATGCACTAATACAGTTTCAGACACATACACTATGCACAGATTTATAATGCACCAGTGTTTATGTGTCAATTTTAAATCCAATTTGTTTATGTTGAGATAAAGTGGAACATTTCGGTTGAGCTCAATTTTTAAAATATGTGTTTGTTATTCCTGAAAGTACCTATACTTATAACATGAAAGTAACTGGAAGATATCACAATAAATGTGCATTTCTCTCATTTTTGTACAACGTACTCGCTCCACTGCAGTCGAAAGACTAGAATTTTTATGAATAGCAGAGGATTATGTGCAGGTTTAAAATGTCAACGTTGATATTATGAGCTCGATATTAGTGATCTAATGATTAATCTGATGCTTCCTCCCATGCCTTTACCAGGACTGTCTTTTACAACCCACTGCTACAAACTCACCTAGGGCCTTCAGGTACTCCTCGAAGTTGTCGTTGGAAATCATTTTCCAATATCCGTTCAAATCAGCTGGCATGCTGGCTGTTTCTCTGCTGTTTTCCTTACTTCCAGTGAATGAGTGGGTCCGCTGAGGACGGCTACTGATGCCCGAGTGCAGAGCCTGCTGTCAAAAGCCTCAATTTGAAACAAACTCACTTTAATCCGATTACCTGTCAGGATTCATTTCTTTTATGGAAAATGTCGCTCGCGCCACCCACTTCCCTCCCTCAATCCCCACCGCACTCCCTAACCCACATATTATGCGTGTGCTTGAAACATGCGGCATGCACAACGTAGAACAGGCATACACTGTGCGTTCTGATGGCGAATGCGTACACTGACCAATGTGTGGGATTAGGATGAATAGGCAGCACTTCCTTTGACATACTTCACGTGAAAGGAATTTGGCTGGGTTCTGTTGTACAAAATGAGGCCGTTTTAGTCATGTTTACATCAGGGTCATAACCAGTGGTGGAAAGTAACTATCAAGTATTTACATTGTAAGCACCTTTATACTTATATACCCTAGTACATTTAATAATATAATAATAATCTTTATTTCTAGAGCACTTTTCAAAAACAAGTTAAAAAGTGCTTCAACAAGTGTAAAGACAATAATACCCAAAAGACAATAATACAAAAACAATACAAGATAAAAGCAAGAAAACACTGAAAAGGCACGTTTAAGATAAATATAAAATAAGTATATTAGAATAAAATAAAAGGGATAAAATAACAGCTGACAGCTTCAGTTACTATAGTTACCTTTCATATTCAAGTTTTAATACCCTTCATGTCCAGTAATTATCTCCACATTTTGTGATTCTAGTAAATGCTTCTGATAAACTGAAGGATGAAGTGTTTCCTTTACGGGTTGAAAAATTCTTTTTAAACTAACTAAATAAATAGTTTTTAAAAAATGGATTCGCTGGCACACAAAGCTGAAAACAGGGCTGATTTTCTGAGCTCATGAAAGGTTGACTTGTTAGAGACACATTTCTCACATGACGGCGATACTATAAAAACATGATCTTGTAGAACATGATGCATTGCTGTAGATAAAACTACCCAATGGAGTATAAAGTAGTTACAATTACAATTAGCTCAGCCTTAAACATTTACAGCAGTAAAATGCAGCATACACATTAAAGCAGCAGTAATATTAATACAGAAACATCATGTATAATATTAAAACACGGACAGGGAACATTTTTCTGCACAACAAGTACTTTTACAGTTGATCCTTAAAGTACATTTTTCTGATAATACATAAGTTTAATTGAGTAAGGTTTTGAATGAAGGCCTTACTTGTTTGTGGTATTGCTACTTTTACTTAAGTAAAGGACCTGAATACTTCTGAATATCACAGCTGGTTATAATCCTGATGCAGGGCCATCAACAATCAGCCTGATGGAGTAAAATTGAACAAAGATTTTTTTTTTTTAAACACTGTGAATGTGGCAGAATGGAGCAAGCAGTGTGGATAATATGCACACTACAAACGCAAAATCACCTGAGCTTAAAATGATCCAACTGGAACGATTAAATGTAGCACAACAGGACTGTCACATCTTTTGTCTCTCGCTCAAATAACTCAATTAATTTGATAATCTCTCTTTTGGGCTGTCTGCAGCCAACCCACTGCCTAAATCCTTTACAGACTGAAACACAGACACACACACACCATCTTTCAAAGGATGCCAGTTAGTATCACTCACAGTGCTTTCAGCCATTGGCCTCAGACAGAAAACACCTCCTGTAGCTGAGCAACTGTCAGGATTATTTTAAATCCTTTGGTGGAAAAAAAATTCAAGCCTCGCAGACAGTGTGTGGATGATAATGGTGAAACTGAATAGATCCACAAGGAATTGCTGTTGGGAGGCTGCTACAGGGTAGACACACTAAAAATGATCTTCATATGAGAAGAGATGGCATTAAAAAAAGGAATTAAAAAAAAATTAGGCTTGTTTTCAATTGTCCGCTCAATGAAAAGAAAATCAATTGTTTGTTCATATGATTCCATTTTCAAGCTCTTCAGTTCTTATTTTCTAATATACCCAAATGTCAGAAACTGAATGCCTGTCTGTTTTGACAAAGGTTAGTAGACTGTGAAATCACATTTAGGACAATGATGGAAATAAGCCCAGGAATGTATCGTTTTGTCACTGTCACTGTCTGATGTGCCATATTTCTATAAATAATTTAGAATATGACCCAAGTAGTGCAATTTAGTATTTTAGAAACTTTCTTTTTGGTGGTCTTAGCAGGTGGGACAGGGGTTGTGGGAGTAGAAAGACTCATGATCTCATCATTTCTAAAATCCTGGTTATGGCCTGCCTGGTTTATGACTTGACTCATTTAGACAGCTAAAAGTAAAATAAACACCAGCCAGACAAAAATACTTCAAAGCTAGAATATTGTATTTCATTTTATCCATCTCTGCAATCACATGCAATGTGGAAAACTACAAAGGTTGAAAACATTTAGCAAACAATGATTCAAAAGACACCACAGAACTGTGTAGATGCTTCCTACTGAACACAAGTGATCCCTGGAAAACACATTTAGGCCAACTGGTGGATTGTGCAAACCTCTATCACACTGCAGTTAGTGGAAGTCAGCAGAGCCTCCAGTCCCCGAAGAGAGGCACTGATCTGTGAGGGCATTCACACTTCAAGGGGTCCCATGTTCTGCCCAATGCTGCAGCAGTCCATGTATCAGTCATCCAGACTGATTCCAGACTCTGGGTGTTTAGCCTTGGTGAGCGGCCTGAGCGCCATGCCCTTATTTCTCCTCTCGCTGTCTTCTGTGTAGAGCTTGTGCTTATGAATATATTCTATCACAGAGTCTGGGATCAGGTATTTCACACTTAAACCCCGTCTCAGAGCCCGACGGACCTCGGTGGCGCTCATCTCATTCGTCACCCATTCCCTCACCAGGAAAATGTTTTGATGGTGGCGCGAGAGCGTGTCCGACTCGTGCACGGCTCTCTCGGGTTGATGCCCCCCTCGACTGACGCAGACGAGGCCAAAACGCCCAGCCACCTCCTCCACGTGGTCATCACGCCACAGGCCAGGGATCTTGAAAGTGTCGAGGAAATCAGCCCCACACAGGAGCTTCAACTGGGGAAAGGAGCCTAAGGGCAGAGGTGGAATAATTCTGTGTGTGTGTGTGTGTGTGTGTGTGTGTGTGTGTGACAACGAGAGACAATCCTCAAGAGGTGCTAGTTTTGAATACATGGAACAGTCCATGGGATGTTTGCCAACTGGCTAGTACACAATCAAGCTAAAACTGCAATCTCAGGGTGTCCATATTGCTGAGAAGCAAGATTATAAAAAATGGAGATATGGTGATGTGAATATTGGGTAAGTGAACATTTTGACTCTGGACCACTCCCAACATGACTAAAACTGACTTACTAGTTCTACAAATTACACAACTTAGATATTGATGGTGCTGGAGGCTAAAACAAAATCATAATAAAAAAATTACCTTGGGAGTCCAACTTTTCCATATAAAACTCAAACTGAACTCTACACAAATTTACAAAATACATAGTTCATCTACTCAGATAGATCTCACGGCTATTCCTATCCACAATTCTATTTTTCATGGAAGTTGTCATCTTTGTGCAGCGTTGTGCAAAAAAGCAGTAAGGCTCAAACAGATACCCCTGTAAATAAAATGAAATAAAAATGTTCCTAAACACTGATTGGCTGGCTACAAGTTATAGAACAACCATCATTTTCACACATGTTATAGCTTTGTACTTGTGAGTCTGTCCTCCCTAAGTATTGAAGGTATTTAAACTCTCCCTAATACTCTTTAACCAGTCAAGACCACAGGGGCACCATTACGCTTCTACTTTGCCCGTGTTAAACACAGTCACATTATGTGGGATTGATGAAAATCTTTAACTCCAACTCTGATACAGAGCTCCTTAAAGATGTGATGAGGTAACATGCTGAATGCTTTATCAAGCACTGTGTGAAGAATACATTCATACATTACATAGGCTCTAATCTCAACAAAAGCTACAGTTACACTAGTAAATCTGTGAGACTCTACCAAGGCACAGTAATGCTAACGTTAGCGTGCTAACATGCTCACAATTTTCGCCATGTATCACGTTTGCCATACCATGTTTACCATTTAAGCCCATCAGCATGCTAACATTTGCTAATTAGCACTAAACACAAAGTGCAGCTGAGGTTTATGGGATGTCAAATGAGAAACAGAGAATCATCAAAGGCAGTAGGATTCATCATCAAGGGATTATGACTTTTTGTACAAAATTCAATGGCAATCACTCAAATAGTTGTTGAGATATTTATATTATATCTTGACCAAAATGGAGGACTGACCAAACAACATTGCCATCCCCAAATGAGAGGAATTCACAGCCAATGCCACAAATTAAAACCAAATATAAAATACCTAAAAACAGTCAAAGGTCAAAGGCATTTCTGGGCTCATCCCAAGTTTCCAACACCAAGAAGTTCTTACTTGAGAGGGGGCTAGTGTTTCCACTCAAGTTGTTGTGCGTTCCTGTGCTCTGCTCATACTCCTTCAGGATACGCCCATAATGATACCTGCCCAAAAACCAAAGGCAAGAGAGAGAGAGACTGAGAATTGATTTCTTTAATTTTATGAATGGTGTTACCAGCTGTTTTTCCAATCTGCACATCTTGCTAACAAGGCCTTATCAAAGTGAATTGAATTAGAAAGAGAGGAGTGTACATGAGTCACAGAGGAACTTATAACAACAGATTAATGAAAACCTTCACTGTTTTCAAGTAAAGCCTCTTAAAGGTGTTCTAGTACATTTCCGCATGTGTGTTTGTGTGTGTAAGTGTGTGTGTGTTAGGGAGTGAGATGGGTGGGTCTGATGTGGCTTGTTCATAGCCTCTGGACAACAGGCCACTTGATCAGACCCATGTTGCGCAAACACTACACAGGGGTGGGGGGGGACTCATGAGGGGATTTGTGAGAAATGCAGAGCAAGGAAGAATGTGAATAAAACGGAAGAAGTACAATGATATAAGTGTGAATAATCTACCTACACATACATACAGAATGTTTGTGCAGTAAGGGTACAATTTTTCCATTAGATTATTAATTATGCCTACAGAAATTGGATGTTGTGTATCACTGTGCATTACATTTTACTGGTTTATAGGACACATCATTGTACCCTTTACTATAAATCTGAATGTCCCTCTCTTTATGCAACAAGGTACACTCACTGCCTGTGTTTTATCTATAAGCCAGATCTTGGACTAGCTCCTACCTATCCGAGTATCCTTTTAACAAGTATTCAAGGTCATGGATGGATTATGTTCAAAGGACATTCTACACTTGTGGGTCCCTGGATCAGAATTAGTTAAAAAAGCCTTCATGTTTGCTGCACCTCCTGCTTGGACCCTTCTTCAGAACTCATTGAAACTGACTGCATTTATTTCTTATAGACAGTTTGTTTCAACTCTGAAGGATATGGAGCAGGTGAATATTGGTCATCTGTTTTATAAAGATGCATTCTGCCTTAGTCAACACAGGGGTGTTGTGTTATTTATGTACAGTATGTATATTTGATGTCTTTTATATGTTGGAAACTTGTCCTTTATCTTATTTTTTTGCTGCAGCTTGGCCAGGTCTCTCTTGCAAAAGAGATTTTAATCTCAATGAGACTAACCTGGTTAAATAAAGTTTAAATTAAAAAAATAAAAAATCCCCTGGTGATAATCCCTGATAGGCCCAGCTGCAAACACGTCATATTTCTGTACACTCAAACTCAACACTTATGGTGTATGGAGCGGGCTATTACTCAGATATCACTTATTCACATGACCTCTGCTCACCTCTCTACAAACATATCCATGTCCCAGTTTTTTTGCCACTACACCGATTCCACTCGACCAGTGAAGTTAACAGCCTGTCCCCCTGATTTAACCTCATGAAAAACCCAGAACTGACATGGGTCCAGTCTAGTCTGGCGACTCCCAAGAGACCAGAACCCATACTTTAGTCTCAGGGAACCTGGCAACACTGTTACATAAGCTATTGAAGTTGGCATGAAGCAGGGCGGGCAAAAGAGCAGCAGGGGAAAGTAAATCCCTGTGAGCGCTGCTGGCGCTGTGGCAAAACTAGGACGTGGCAGAAAAGAAAGAATATTTGTCTTATATCGCATCAAGGATGAGGAATGATGTAACGGGACTGCAAAAGCGAAAGCAGCTACAGAGTAACACTGGATATAAACTGGGACCAAGATGTGCTTGCTGCAGTGAACGTGTTTTATACCTCATGGTGACCACAGTCTCTGTCCAGTCTGGCTGCTCGCTCTCCCATTCATCAACCGTGACCCAGTTGGAGCTCTGGAGCGCCAGTTTTGTCATAGCGATTCGGTGCTTAGCCAGTACCAGGCCTTGCTTTCCATAGCCATCACTCACTGGAGACACGATGCCACCCACCACCTGGTACAGGCCTGAAGGGAAGGAAGATTAATACAATTTTTCTGGGTCATGACAGCCAACGCAGAAATGGAATATAAATCAGTAGATAAAGTAATCTCTAAGAGACACGGAAGGCGCCTGATCATGATATGAAGGATCAAACTATATCATTATTATAGCTTATACTGTGTAATCAATTTGAAGGGTTTAGAAACTGCTTTAAAAAATGAGTTAGAGTTAAAGTTTAAAAAGTCTCATATTGATGGGAAATACAGAAGTAATTTATGCTTTTTGTGTTTAAAAAACAAACTTATTTGCAACCGCAGCACAAACATTCAGCAACAGGAGTACAAACAGCTCTTGTATTAAGTTTACAGAAATTTTATGATTACTCAGAATTAGTCAGCTGATGTCTTATTTTATGATCACTCAGAATTAGTCAGCTGATGTCTTATTTTATGATCACTCAGAATTAGTCAGCTGATGTCTTATAGGTCAAAGGTCGAGGGGAAACTGTCAGAGCATTATTTATGTCACTGCCCACTGAAATGCTGCTCTGTGCATAGATTCATAAAGCATCTTAGGGAGAGCTGATCAGTATAACTCTTTATGGTCTAATAATGCTGTTATGACCATGTGACCAGGGCAGTACTATTATGTAGAGCAGCTTTGGAGGTAAAGCGGCCTGGGTTTATGTAAGGAAACTGTGTCTCCTAACACGGCTGTTACATGGGTCTGTGTGGCACCACATGTCAGACACACAGCTTGACTGAGCTTTTTATTCATACAAGAAGAGAACAACAAGGAGTTGAACTCTGGTCTCTGCAGGATCAGAAAAATGACAGTTTGTATATTGGTAAACAAATTAATTCAAAAACATTTTCCTTTTTATTGATGCTTCTTGTTAAAGGATAACTTTGGTATTTTTCAACCTGGACCCTCTTTTCCCATGTTTTTGACTAACTGGGACAATATTTTTAGAAACTGCTCCAGCATTAAGCGAGCGTGGTGCAGTAAGCAGCAGTGAAACAGGGCAGCAAAGTAATGCTTGCAGGCAATTGCTTCCCGTGAAATTACGCACAACTGCTTGACTTTGCCACTGACAGGCTCAGATTGTTATTAGAGGTGTCTGACAACATTATGGAAAGACTCACTACAGAAATAGACCATTTAAAAAAAAAAAAGAGTTAGATCCTTCTTGTTTAACCAGCTACAGTCACTGAGTCCATTGACTAAAATCGTTATTTTACCTCTCTGTACCGTTGCCTCCATTGGTTAGTTTGTATTATTGTGTGACTTTTGTTTTTTTAACCCATTAAAACATCACAGTCACTCCTGCGTCCTGCAAGGTAAAAGTATGAGGTAAAATATGTTTTTGCCAATGGAGTCGGGTGGCTTTGATGACGGTGATAAAATTAGTTCTGGTTAAACAAAAAGGATCTTACTCTACCTCTGTATTCTTTCCACAATGTTGTCTAATACAAAAACAATCTGTGTCAGTGGCAAAAACAAGCACTTTAGTGGATAGACCTTGACGGGGAGCAATTGGCCCCAAGGATTATCTTGCTCGCTCAGTTCTGGACTAATTTTTTTAAATGTTGGCACGTAGACACAAAAAACTGGGAAAATAAGGTTTACGTTGAAAAACACTTAAATTACCCTTTAAAGTAGCTATAAGTTAGCTAATCAATAACATGTGGGTATTAAAGGTGGAATAATAGATATTTTGGCCACTAGGGGGCAGAAGGACTCCACAAAAAGCTGGAAAACAAAGCCGTGTTACTGTCTTATGAAAGTGTTAAGGCTAAGAGCCAACTCATCACAAAACCAAGACACAAAGAAACAGTAGCATACATTTGGAATTGTGTTTATAGCAACCTGACATCTGCAAGTCTAATATTTATTCTCATTTGAGCTTTAGGAATCAACCACCTCCCAAGACCAATATCTGCATTTTCAGCTTCCTTGGTGTTTAACCTTCTTCTCCAGCTAGTCTCTAAATGTGTATGTCTGCTGTTTGGTGCTGGATAGATCAGAGACAGGAGGTTTATCGGGGAATGTCTGATGGAAACAGCTGCCTGCTGCTGCTGGAAATGATGCTGATGAGAGCAGTGAAACCAAAAAAGCTTGTAGAGTTGCAGAGTTGGGTCATAATTTGCTATAGGTTAATCACTGTGAGAAACCCATTTCTCACTATATATATATAGTCATTCGATTCAGTGTTAAAGGAACACTCCGACTTTTTGGGACTTTAGCCTATTCACCTTATCCCCCAGAGTTAGATAAGTCCATACATAC
>JAPMOB010225049.1:0-10458 GCA_029875015.1 Lepomis gibbosus | reverse complement strand
TGCATTCTTTTCCCCCTTCTCTCCCTGGATAACAACAGCTGCACCTCACCACTGTAGACTCTTTCCGCTTCCTGGGCAGCCTCATCTCCTAGGACCTCAAGTGGGAGTTGAACATCACCTCCCTCAACAAGAAGTCCCAGCAGAAGATACTTTCTGTGTCAGCTGAAGAAGTTTAGCCTGCCAAAGACAATGATGGCGCACTTCTACATGGCCATCATTGAGTCCATCCTTACCTCCTCCATCATCATCTGATGCACTGCTGCCCCCGCCAGGGACAAAGGCAGGCTGCAGAATATCATTCACTCTGCAGAGAAGGTGATTGGCTGCAATCTTCCATCACTTTAAGACCTGTACGCCTCCAGGACTTTGAGGCAAGCAGGAAAGATTGTAGCTGACTCCTCCCACCCTAGACACCAAAAAGGTATGAAATGTCAATGTGAAATTTTAATGCTAGTTTAGTTATTTAGATTTATGATTAGATATATAGTCAATAAAAATCCAAATATATCTCAGATTCACAATACTGTATATAAAATCATTATCACAATACTGCTCTAGACACACAAGCAAACAACACACAGACACGCACACCTCTGTCTATAGATTTGACTCACTATTTCTCCTGTCATGGTCACCCTCGTCTTTTCCCCTGTTAAGGTGTTCACACTGAAAGCGAATTTAATATTCGCTGGACATTTTGAGTGCTCACACACAAAGCGTTTTAAGTGAATAAACCAAGTGGGAAGCTTCTGGTCGACATCATGAAGCTGATGTGGAAGTCCCTGAAACCTGCTTTCTATTGAAAATCCAACAGGGAGCAACACTTCTGGTGGCAAAAAGAAGTGTTTTCACTTCCGGGCACTTCCTGGTTGCAAAAACTCAACATGGCGGCCAAACTCGAGGCTTCAAAACGGCACTCCACAAACCAACAGGTGACATTATGATGATTACGTCCGTTTCTTATATACAGTCTATGGAATCAACACAGCCTGCGGCTACTACAACTATATGAACCCAAAGTAAACCATTTGCTATGATTTAATCGCAATAAACAGATCAATTTATTATTGAATATGGTAGCCAGTTCATTGTGTGGCAGGGCCCAAAGATTATCCGGCTTAGAGTCCCCCAGATGTACAGGACCAGTTCTGTGTGGGGGCTGGAGTCGGTCCCAGCTACACAAAATAATGCTTAGTGTGAATTAATGTAGATCAGGGGTAGAATATAGTTTTGTTTTACCTAGAAGTTACTGGTTTAGCTTAGTAAGGCCATGGCAGGCCGTGGCATATTTTTATGTCATTGGTTGCCCGTTTTTAATCAAACTAACAACATGATGATTGTTGTCAGTTGCTAGCATTACATAAGCAACAACGCCAATTTGTGAAATAGACATAACTTGGGGTGACAAAGTCAGAAGATCAGTCAATTCAGCAAATGATGCATGCGTTTGGGCATGAAGAAGCATTTCTTTCTTTATCAGACTTCACTAATCTATCAGGCAGTCTTTGATAAGTTTTTCTTTTATTACTGTGATTTTTTCCCCCAAATAAATGGAAGCTTGACAGGTAGCCTGTGTCTGAAAGTGTGAGCAAGAGGGCAGCATTAGAAAGCTGACATCAGGATATGATGACTCTTCATTTGAAGTCTCATGAATGATCTGAGTTAAACAGCTCTATTACAATCAGAAATTACTTACTGTATGAAAACAACAATTCTGTCAATTTCTGCCAAATATTCTGAAACTACTGGATAATTTTTGCGTAGTTACTTTTACAGTGGATTGTGCAGTTCACCACTATCTAATAAAACAGGTTGGTGAGTGAGGAGATGATGCCATTCAACCTAGACAGGCACTTTGCAATGTTTGATCAACAATAGGAGCATCCAAGAGGAAACCTTTTGAACATGGATCACTATAGACAGAGGTGATGGTCTTTTAACAATAAGGAAAACTGATGTCAATCCTGACCATGACAATATCTTTGGGTGATATCTGTACAGCATATGGCCCTATATTAGAAACAGACTAACGTAAATCACAGTATCTTCAGAATAACTAAATTATTGAAAATCTTTCATATATGAGGAATATAGATCCAGGAGTACGTTGAGCAACTTTAAGACTTGAGCCTTGGGTCATTTAACTGGTCGATTGGTTCATTCAGTTACTTCTACTTGACGGTGTTTTCTTTTCGTTTGACTGAATAGTAATGAAATATAAGACAATTCGAAATCAAACTAAATATAACAAAGTCGATTTGAAAGTTCAAAACATAATTTCTTCTCTAACTCGTCAAAGTGGCTAAATATGGACCGTGGTTTTCCGAATTGGACATACCCTGGACCACAGGAGTCCTGAGTCATCAAGCCAATATGATGAAATCAGGAGAGAGAAGCAGTAATGGACACATGCTGTCTTCATTGCGCCCATGTTACTAGGCTACAACCCAGGTCTTGCTGTAATGACTGGGTGATTAGCTGAGGGGCATTCCCCACTCGCCTATTTTTCTCGCACGCGAGAATCAAAAATCTTTTGTTCCAACAGTGGTCTATTGATTTTATACTCAAGCTTTGATCCCAAAGAGGACCTCCTATTTTATATCTGTGTGCTCCCTGATACATATTTTATTTAGCCTAACAATGGTAAATTATAGGTAGCCTAGGCCTAATTAAGTAATGCGTAATAAAATGCCTACTAAAAGCTTTTGTTTAATGATTAATTAAATCAGATTTTAATCCCACTTTGTTCTTTAGACGTTCCTTGACACAAGGGCAGGTGATGACATAGAACCGAGTAGGTTAGGCTAAACATTTGTTATTCTGTGCAAAATTAAACCATCCTGTTTACAATTATATTAAAACGATTTTTATCATTTTCCACTCCTACATTTGGACATGGGAAATCGTCTCCACTGGGAATACCCACGTCTTCCTTCCTCGTGTAGAAAAATGTCCCTGTCTTTCTTGTTACAACAAATGTTTCACTAATTTTATACTTGAGCTTTGTACCCAAAGATGACCTCTTATTTGGTATTTATGTAATAGGTACATAGGCATTTACTAATGGTAAACTATGTTATTACATTTTCCTAGAAACTAAGTCTTAATTAAATCAAGTTATTTAGTAATATTAGTTTATAGTTTAAAAGGTCGACACGTTTCAACCCCTCTTTCCTTTAGACGCTGATATATTATCAGTGCTTTTTATCCAATACCTAATTTTAATATCCTGTTTCCAGTTATATTAAAACTACGTTTCTGTGTTCCATTCATTAAATAGGCTATTGAGAAACGCCTCGTCGCGCTCACTTACACTGTTATGAATGTTATGCCGAGCCATAAAATAAATTAACAACAGCTATCAATTCGTTTTCAACTAACTGTTAATTTACCTCAGAGACATTTTCAACTAAACAGCACATCCTGCTGTCGGGTAAGAACTGCATTCAATTATTTTGTTGTGTCCCAGCCTGCCTCAGATCCTTGCTGATAAGGATTTCCCCCAAACAAACCAGCAGGACAAAATATTAGAGGAAAAGCACGAGGTGGCCTATGAGCTACAATTTTCTGTGAGCCACATAATGTAGGGGGATATATGACAACACATGATGTAACTTATCAATTTTTATTGGCCTCACAGAATGACTCATGCCAGGTAAGTTCGTTTTTCTCCCCTGCAACTCTCTTACTGAATAAGGGGAGCTGATAAGCCTTAAGGGTTGCACGAAACAGTAGTGTACAATCCCACTTAAAAGCTTTGTCACAGAGAACTACCTCTCCTATTGGTGTGATTGACACCCAGGCGTTGTTTAGGTCCACTGTGATTTAGTATGCTACAATTACTATACTTTTCGTAGGTAGGCCTATTACTTTAATATCTTAATTTCAAGCTACTTTATACTTCTACTCTAAAAATTGTTCTTTTTGCTACACCACATTTATTTAACTGATAGGCCTATAGTAAGTCCTTACAGTCCAAAAAACTGCCCCAAAAACTAATGAGGCAGACATTATCATGAAGATCAAATCAAGAGTCAGCAGGAAGCTCCAGCTATAAGAAGCAGTCACGATGGCCACCTGAGGTTGTGGTGAGACACATCTGTGCTGGTAAGTAAGTCGTGGTAGAAGACAAGTAAGGAATTCGACACAGTCAGCAGACACATAGGCCCAATGGCATGCACTTACGAAACTTGATCGTCAGAATATAAAATAAGTAGCCTGGCCTATGTCATCCACTGAAAAAATAAAAATAAATAGCCTAAATGAGGAGGCCTGAACGTCAAGGTGTCACTTTTGACGAGATGGATGCTCCTTTTTCCCGTCATTCAACCAAGAATGTAAAATTAGTATGAATGGTAGTTCCTAACAACATCGACCGTTGAATTTTCTCTAGCAATATTTTTGATTTGAAAAAAATAATAACAACTGTTGGTCAATAGACCTATAGTTGACACACCGTTACCGCAACGGTGCGTTAACCGCAAGTTAGTCAAAGTCAAAGCCTAATTAATGAGACAACATATTTTCAGGAATAAAATCATAAAAAGTATGTTGCTTATAATACGTCCATGGTTTTACATGTACTGGCATGTATGCAGTTCTTTGGTCTTGTAAAGGTCTGGACTGCAGTGTGGAGTCTTTCCTCTGGCTGTACCTCTGGGTCGCTGGCTCTGTGTCCCCCTGTCTTGGCAGACACATTAGCTCTGTTTGGGACTTGTTTTCACTGTGCCACATCAGTTAATTCCCAAAACATAAGACACAAAAGAGGAGGGAATACTGTATCATGCTGACGTGCTGTCTCAGAAGGGATTATATTAAATGAGAAAAAAATGTATATACAGTAAATACAGGAGAATACATATTTGAAAGCCATCCGAATTGTGTGCTTCTTTTTAGACAGATACAAAACAGATACAAAAATAGATATATTTACACATAACGTTATTTCCCCCATGCATTGATGCAAAAAAGGCATATATGGGTACAGGGAGAAAATCGCCAGAATGCAGGAAATGAGGGATGATGCCCAGAATATTCTGAGGGACGACCCAGACACCCGCTTAAGCTCCAGTGTCGAAACAACACACGGCTTTGCATTCAAACTTTGTCTACACAGGGTGGTGGGAAAAAATCATGTGTTCCGACTTTAAGTCCTGCTGAAGTTTATTCCACATGAGTCGACAAAACGTCTAAACACCTCAGTGGTGAAGTGGTATTATCAATCAATTATTAAATCTACATTTCACGTAGTTTTTGTACCCAAGCAGTATGTTGAATATTTTTATAAACATATACTTTTATAAAGGGAATAAAAGCATATTTCTGTAAAGGTATTTGTTGGTGTGATACACTCGTTGGACTGTCTGGTATGACAGGCTTAATGCGACTGTTACTGAGCATTTGTAGTGTCATATTTTTAGGTGATATCACGTAGGAGGAGTGGCTAATTGGTGCTATTTAGTCAGGGCCTATCTGTTTGCATCTTGCTGCATCTCATTCTCTGGTCCTGCTGGTTGTTAGATGCCCCAAAAAGACTCCCAGATGTTCCAGCTCTGGGCTCTCGGATTGGGTATGCTTTTTTACCTGGATTTTAAGTGTTTAAGAGACAGCTTGAAAACAATATAATCATGCTTCATGTTACATCCTTTCAGCTTGGCTGGCTTGCGGCTTCACCTCTGTTTGTGGTAAGTAAGGCTAATAAGTAATTTTCCTTGATTGTCTGAGCTCGTGGCGCAGGGTCACTCATTGTGTAGCCACCCACCCCCCACCTACGCAAGTGGTAGCCTGTTGTTTTATGTGATGTACTGGTTCAATTTTTCTCGTCTTTGCTGGGATTCTTTATAAAGTTGTGTTAGCTACAGGGTTGTTTTACTATAGTAGTGCAGTTCAAAAAGCAGGATTCCACTATTGGCTACTCGTGGGGTCCACGTTTTGTAGGGACCAGAATGCTTGACCCCACAAGATTAGGGGGCTTTTGGGGATCAAGACGTGGTTTTAGGATCAGTTTAGAATTACGTTAAGGTCTGGGGTAGGGCTAAGGTTAGGAATTTTGTTGTGATTGTTAGGGTAAAGTGTGTGTGTGTGTGTGTGTGTGTGTGTGTGTGTGTGTAGGAGACTAAATACTTTTGCTGCGTCTGTGCATGGAAAGATATTTTTTTTAGTATTTAGACTCTTCTGGAAATTACCCTTTCTTTCAGTCTGTGATTTTGTTCCAGTGAGCAGAAAATAGCCTAAATGGAATTTCTTACTCTTGATTCCCCCTTTAAAAATCAGTGTGGATTTTAAGAATTTGGTGAAACTTGTGTGACTTGAGTCCAGCATAAAGTCAAGGTCACAGACAAGGCGGTGGAGATGCAGAGAGAAATGGTGGATGTTAAATTCGTAGAAAGTAAATAGAAAGTGTAGTTGTTTTCTTTATTGTACCATTACATGTAGATGTCTTCCCTTTTTTCCCGCATTGTGTTGAAATTGGAAAAAACCCTCAAACATTGTTTGGTGCCTAATGTGTGCCTTGCAATGCTTTTGCAGCAGATTACAAATGCAATTATGCAACATTTTACAGTGACATGGTTATGGAGTAGGTGGCATGATGAAAGGGCGGTGTTTTGGAGGGGGTGGATTGACATGCAGGTGCCTATGATTTTGACACCTCAATTGGGCTATAGCCTAAGGGGATCCTGGTCTTAAGATGGAAATCAATCCATTAGGCTGTTGATTATAAATGTCAGGGCGTCATTGCATTTTACCCAGGACTACAAACTTGAAGTGTAGTTTTCAGTATAACATAGCGTCCAAATGGTCACCTCCAAAAATTGTTGCCAGTACAAGTGATTTAGCAGCGTGTAACTTGGAACTTTTGGGTTTGTTGACAGAGTCTGACGTGGGAGCAAGTGCAACTTCTAAAAACGACTGTTACAGGTGAGTAACCTTCTTGCCTGTGTGTGCACGCGTGTGTGTAGTTACTCAAATTGCACATTGTGACTGTGTAAGCAGATTTATGTACACTGCTTAAAAAATTAAGGAAACACTTGTATAATTCATTGAGAACAAACTTATTTAACAACAGTCATTGGAGTTCAAAATCAGCACCTGAGTGAGGGCTGCATTCAAAATCACACCAAATATCAACGTAAAAAAAATTAAATCACAGGCTGATCCAACTTGCGTGACATTTATCACGGGAACTCATAATGTGACTTAGAAGAGTGTATGGCCCCTATGTGCTGTTTGCATTCCCGACAACGTCTCATGGATCTCCTCCCAGACCTGAATCAGGGCTCCTGGATATTCTGTGCCGCTTCTTGGCAGCGTCGGCTGCACCGAGACTGGGGGGTGTCTGGATGACTTAAAACCACATGGTCAGAATGACTCATGACCTGTGTAGTCTGGACTCCAGTAATCTTGTTGCAGGTTTTAATAATGTTTCTGGGGCTATTCTTGTCTTTTACAAACAATCCATAAAATCAGCAAATAAAAATGTTAAAACTTTCAGTAAACAAATCATAACTGCATAAGATATTCTGGGAGACATTTAAAGAATTCAGCTTTCGCATCAGGTGGATCCTTTGTTGTCCCTGTTTAGAGACTGACTCTATGTCTATATCAAACTTCAGACTGTAGTTACATATGGTTCCTGAGTATTGTATTTCTCATTATTACAATTTTACCCTACAACATTTTCTCCATTAATGATGGTGGCTTCTGGGTTAAAACATCCAGGACCTGCCTACACACTCCAGCTACATGAGGCAAGAGATTATTCTGCTCCAGGATGAACCTAAGACCCACTGCACCAGTGTAAGTTCTGACAGTGGCTCTGAGGATTTCATCCCGGTACCTAACAACATGACTTCTCCAGATTTTTTCACATCTGTCACATGTGCTCAGTGTGAACCTGCTCTAATCTGTGAAGAGGATGGGGAACCAATGGCATACCTGCCAATTATGGTGTTCTCTGGTGAATGCCAATTGAGCTATAAAGTGATGTGCTATGAGCAGAGATACCAGCATCGAGTCAGCTGCTGGGGTGATGCCTCTTTATGGCCTTGTCCATCTCTCCTTGTGTAATGGTCCATCTCCTGGTATTTCATCCATGCTCTTTAGACTGTGCTGCAAGACACAGCAAACCTTCTTGCATCGCATGGATGTGCTATCCTGGAGGTGCTGGACTACCTGCAGGTACCGCCTCATGCTACCAGTAGTGACAAGGACACAAACAAAAATCAAACAATCACTCTGGAAGGATAAAGAGAGAGCAATTGTTTTTGTTGACCACCTGTAAAACCATTCCCTCTTTGGGGGTTGTCTTACTGTTGCCTCACCTGTGCACCTGTTGTCACTTTCATTTGCACCAAAACAGGTGACACTGATTCACTTATGTCTACTAACTGGACAGATTGATATCCTTGAAGTTTATTTGACTTGATGTTATACTGTGATGATTAAGTATTCCCTAAATTTAATGAGCAGTGTATCTGCTTACACAGTCACAATGTGTGGACTTCCTGTGGGGGACAAAGTGCCCATATCAAAAAAATCATTAAAGTTTATGGTGAAGACTTGGTTTAATGTTAGGATAAGGGTAAGGTTAGGTTAGTAGTGGTTATGATTAGGGTGTGTTTTCAGGAAATGGACAAAGTCAATATCTCAACATCTCAACAGGTCTTTCAAATAATGAATTATTAGTAATTTAACTGACTTTTATCCAAATCAATTAACAATTGCTATATATGTCAGAGGTTGCATGACTCCAGAGCAACTAGGGATTAAGTGTCTTGCTCAAGGACACATTGGTGTATGTCACAGTTGGAATTGGACCAGAGACATGTGTCTTATACACTGCTCCATCCCCTTTCAGAGGTTAAGTCCATAGGTTAGGAGCTGACATTACTACACTGACAATGTATCCTACATTATGTCAGTGAAGTTCCTCACAAGTATGGAAGTACAAACATGTGTAGTGACAGGAGAAGATAAAAGGGCTATGAATAGGATGCAGTTCTGCTGTTTTGAAGTTGATACTAAAATCTGATGTTTCCCCTATCAGACAATACTGAAAAGATCATTGTTTTCCAGCAGCATTCAGATTATCAGTCATGCTTGTCCTAGCATAAGTGGTCAGTGACTGTAAACTTTGGTCACAATATTCATGATTTCCAGAGGATTATTCCTAATGACACTGGAGACCCCTCTCCACATGCCCCAGGTCAAAGACTCACCAATAGTTGGGGCCATGGCCTCTCAAATGCTAAGCTCTGTTTCACCATGGAATTTGGTCTATAAATTGATCCAGAGTATCCATCCTAATGTTTCCAGTAAACAAAATAAATGTTTCCTTCCATCAAATTTTATTTACTGAGCTTAATAACACCATTAATAAAACCATTTCTGTAGTGCCACCCTCTGAGAATACAACTTGTTTCGGTAATATTATTTAATTCTCTCAGCCCAACCTCTGTTCTCTTTGGTATACATTTTGATGAAGATTGTTGCTGTTGGAAATTCCTAAACCTACCCTACTGGAACCTTAAAATGTGATCAAAGGTATTTTTTTCCCTGTGTAATACACTCACTTTCTCAGCAAGGGTGTTACTGTTATCTTTACAGTGTATAGAACAAGTCTACATACCCCTGTTAAAATATAATGTGAACAATTCAATTGAAAACAAACTGAAATCTTTGAGGGGGAAAAGATGAAAAATAAAAACCCTCAAATAACCTGGTTGCATAAGTGTGCACACCCTTAGACTAATACTTTGTTGAAGCACCTTTCGATTTTATTACAGCAGTCAGTCTTTTGGGGTAGTAGTCTATTAGCACTGCACATCTTGACGTGGCAATATTTGCCCACTATTCTTTGCAAAAGCGCACCAAATCTGTCAGATTGCGAGGACATCGCCTGTGCACAGCCCTCTTTAGATCACCCCACAGATATTCAATTGGATTCCGGTCTGGGCTCTGGCTGGGCCATTCCAAAACGTTAATATTCTTCTGGTGAAGCCATGCTTTTGTGGATTTGGATGTGTACTTTGGGCAGTTGTAGTGCTGAAGGGTGAACTTCCTCTTCACCTTCAGCTTTCTAATGGATGGCTGAAGGTTTTGCCAAAATTCCCTGGTATTTGGAACTATTCATAATTCTCTCCCCCTGACTAAGGCCCTGGTTCCAGGTGAAGAAAAACAGCCTCAAAGCATGATGCTGCCACCACCATGATTCACTGTGGGTATGGTGTTCTTTGGATGATGTGCAGTGTTGTTTTTGCGCCAAACATACCTTTTGGAATGATGGCCAAAAAGTTCAACCTTTGTTTCGTCAGACCACACATTTTCCCACATGCTTATGGGGGACTTGATGTTTGCTTTTACAAACTTCAGCCGGGCCTGGATGTTTTTCTTTGTAAGAAAAGGCTTCCGTCTTGCCACCCTACCCCATAGCCCATTCATATGAAGAATACAGGAGAT
>JAPMOB010225046.1:0-14569 GCA_029875015.1 Lepomis gibbosus | reverse complement strand
CCACAGTCCTCCTCTGCAGAAGCTGCCACGCTCAGCACTGAACCAAATCTGTTCCAAACCCAGAGGCAGCCCAAAGGAGACCAAAGCCAAAATCAAAGGGCCATTTTTTTTTCTGCAGGGGCCGTATCCTCTCCTCACTCTGTGTTTCCCCCTGCTGATGCTGCTGCTGAGCAGGGCAGGGAAAAGAAAACTGCCTAGCAAGAGTCCTTCAACATTTAACCATGAGGGGGACTCGAGTAATCACCAGCACTTCCACTCAGGGAGTAGAACAGTAAAAAGGACAGCGGTAAACACAGTCTCATTCCATGAAGTAGTTGATCCTATTACTAGGGAATATTTTGGGGAACGTTTAAGGGCATGGCAAAGATATTAGAAATTACGATGATTCCTGTGGGGGAAATGGGTCACTGCAGAGAGACGTAAAAGAAAGTATTTTAAACCTATTATGATAAGTAAGTGAGTATGTAATTTAGTAAGTATTCACAAATTCTAGATTTACCCCCAATTCATTACCTTTCTACCCCAAATTAGGAAGATCTATCTTTATAACCACATTTATGAGAAATATGGAGAAAAGGGCTTGCACATTTCACAAAGAAGTACGTCTACTCTGCATATGCCAACATGCTGAAGTAATTACATTGTAAACTAAAAAGCATTTTAATCCAACCATTAACAATGACTTCACATGGCAGAATATCACATCATCTTGGCAGGAGATTGCAGTGCTCTGTTTGTCCAAATGAATGTCTACAATCAGAAATTACAATCAGTCACAAATCTGTGTCCTGGTGGATCATTTCCCACAAAGCAACCAATTTGACTTGGCCGCCGGTGTTGTGGGTTTGCTGCCTAGTGTCCACATCCCAGTAATCTCCACTGAGGATGGCCCAGCCTGTTCTTCACCAGAGAATCCAGTTACTTCAGATAAAGGCAGAGTTTGGCCCGGTGACTGACCTGTAAACATGCTGACCAGCTGTTGGCTTGCAGGCCAACAACACTCAGTGGGCAACGCTGAAAGCTTAACTACTCACAGAGGAAAGTACCCTTCAACTTGACATACCTGGGCCAAAGGGTTTCTTCTCATTAAAAGTCATTTGGAAGAAATGACAAGTACTCGCCTGCTGTGACTGTCAATTTGTTCCTCCTTGTCTGACCTCTTTTGTGTATAGAAATTAAATTCCTAAATTAAACTTGGTGACGTGCCTCCAGCGGAGTTCTCTCTGCTCAGGAAAACAACAAGAACAAGGCACCTCAAGCCTTATCTATTCTTCGCTGAACACAAAACACCCATCTCCACACCTGTGCTGCTGCCTTGAGCTGAGCTCCACATAAATTTGTCCGCACTTGGAATGAATCAGAGGCTCAATTATTCTCAGGACTGATGAAATACTGCTTCGGGATTTGAAGTTAAGTGTCAGATTGTCTCTTGGTTGAACTGATTTTAAATAGATTAAATAGATGGCCTGGCCACATTCATGCTCATGTTTGTTAGTACAAAACCATCACGGTGACCCCATTGACTAACAGATAATCTGATACAAATATAGCCCATCACAGCTTTAATGACAGGATAGGATATTAAAACATCTTGTGTGTTCAACTGATGCTTCTACCCAGTCTAGCTTGCAAAGGTAGCAATATCAGAATAATCTTTAATGCCTAGATCCCCATATTAAAAAGTAAGCAGTGTTGAGGACTGAAAGGAGAGCAGAGTCAAAGAAGGGAGGGAGTACCGGTAATCAACGGGTTAAGACTTTAAGCGGCATCTAACCTTGACCGCTGTGGAGAGAATAAAACTGCACCATGCAAAGCATTCCCCTGAGCCTCTTTTACCTGGGTCTGCTGTGGAGCTCCAGCTTCTTTAGGATGCAGGCCCAGCATATTGACTTGCCCATCATGCCTGTAAGACCCACTGGATTAGCTGGCCTTTGAGCTCTGCCTCCCTCCGCGAACCTTGCACTCAGCATAGACTGTAATGAGGGCTTTAGCTTGGACCTCTGCTGAGGTAAACACTCCAAAAATTGCGCTGGTCTTGCTCATTGATTTTTATCAACTAACATGCCTACTCTGGGCTAGTTACAGATGAAGCAGTGAAAATTTCTACCATGCATGTTTGTACTTTGTGATTCAGCCATGAACCCTTTGCTTGTCCCGAGGCAAAGATAGAGCTGAATAGGATGAAAACAGGAGTTAAAGGAAGAGCAAAGAAAGACAGAGAATGTGTGAAAGAGAGAGAGAGATGAAGAGTGGATGGAGATAATGGTTTCTCCTGCTGCACAGAAATGCGACAGACTGGGTGGAACAGCTTAGATCAATTGTTGCAATTGCGCTCATTCGTGGGCGTGTTTAGGATTGTTTTGGCCTATCTGTGTGCTGTGAATAAAACCAGTAGGCTGTAGTTAATGGTGTGAAAAATGGCATCCATCGAAGTGCACAAGCAGCCTCCAAGAATAGCTACATCATTTCATTGTGTCAAAGCATACTGTACGCAGAGGGACAGCTTGCTCTCCATTAGGCCATCAGACTGACTGTCTCTTTTGCAGAGTGTGGATAGTAATTTCTACCAAGAGTACAGATACAAGTATGGCATAATGAGAAATACAAATTAATAATTTGATACCATTTTGAAGCAATGATAATTTTTCCTCCATTTCTGTAGCCTGTGAAAGGGCTCAGGGCAGCATGGGCCAACTCAGTCCCCGAGGTAGTAGCTAAATCCAGCTACAATCTTTGGAACTGTGTTATACTGAGGGATCATCGGGAGGCGTTTTTGTCCTTCCTGTTATTTTTAGCCATAGTCTATGATGCATCATAAATCAACCCAGTTTTGCATGAGATTGTTCAGTTTTAACCAGCAGAAATAGATGAACTGAGATGACACGCTACCAAGCATCTGTACCCTCTGGCCTTTAAAGTGCATTTGTGATGAGTTCTGATCTTATTATTAAAAAACACAAATGTCCATTGATTCTATAAGGAAGTTGTCAGAGTTATACATTAGAATAGAATCTAGTCATTCACTACTTTCCCCAAGCATAGTTTCTTTTTTTCCTGCAAAAAACACAACACGTAAACACACATACACACAGAGGACAAAATAAGGACGCACTGTCATGGAAAACGACTCGGGTTACATATGTAACCCTTGTTCCCCCGAGAAGGGGAACGAGACACTGCATCGGTGACGACACTATGGGAACGCGTGGCAGGGCTGAATTATGAATGAAACTACTCCAATTCTATTGGTGTTGCTAGAACGGTAGCGTGTGACAGTGTAACCGGAGGCGTATATAAGCACGCCGGCACACAGGACACATTAGCTCTGTTCTATGAAGCAAGGCACTCCAGGCAGGGTGAGGTGTGGTGGACCGACACAGTGTCTCATTCCCCTTCTCAGGGAACAAGGGTTCCATACGTAACCCGAGACATTCCCCTTCGAGGGAGCTTGAACTGCGTTGGCGACGACACTATGGGAACGAGATACCCACTTAGTCCACGCCGAAAACCCCACCTGTGTGCAAAACCTGTAGGCACGTGTGCTGGGTGCAGAAGGAAGGTCAAGACTGTAAAACCAGATGAAAGTGTGAGGGGTAGCCCAGCCAGCCACGTCACACAAATCCTGGAGCGATGGGAAGACCTTAGAGTGTAAATACTCAGCACTCTGAGAGGGCAGAGCAGATGAAGTCTCCCTGGAGAAACTCCAGTACCATAATAACCGAGCAGGTAACTGGGTGCACCACCCGTTCTCGACACCAGGTGGCATTTTAACACATTCCACTTCAGGCCGTACATCCTTCTCAATGACGGGGCTCTGGAGCTGAGCAGTGTCTCGACTGCTCCTGCCATCAGGCCCGCCTCTAGGAACTGCGCCCCCTCAGGAGCCAGACCCATAGCTGCCACAGGACGGGGCGCGGGTGAACGGCCCGGTCCTCCGCCTGGGACAGCAGGTCTCTCCTCAGAGGGACATGTCAGGGCAGGCCCTCTAGGAGCGATATTGTGTCCAAGAACCACAATCTGGCTGGCCAAAAACAGTAGGCTGACACCATCCTGACGGACCCACTCCAGAACCCCCGGGGGCAGAGCAACTGGGGGAAGAGCATACAGGCGCAGCCTCGGCCACGTCTGCACCGTGGCATCCAGCCCTAGCGGGCTGGGGGCGAGAGGGAGCCACAGTGGACAGTGCATAGTCTCTTGAGACGCAAACAAGTCCACAAGTCCACATCTAAGGGCCGAACCTTTGTACAATAACTCACCCCCCCGGGTCTCAGCCCCTGTCTCGACAGCGTCTGCTCCCTGAATCTGGGTCCCAGGGATATACATCGCTTTGAGAGACAACAGTCTCTGCTTGGACCACAGGAGCGCCAGCTTGCATTATGGGCACGAGCGCAGACCCTGTTGATTCAAATAGGCCACCACTGCCGTATTGTCGGTTCTGACAAGGATGTGGTGACCGCGGAGGGCAGGCAGAAAACTCCTCAGAGCTCTGAATACCGCCAGCATTTCCAGGCAATTCATGTGCCAAGACAAATGATGCTCCTGCCAGAAGCCTCTTGCAAAGTGGCTGTCCCACCCCTTGAGTGAGGTGTCTGTCGAAATAATTGTCTGGCGACATGACGCTCCCAACACGGGACCCCGGGACAGGGCCCAAGGTTTCCTCCATACAGACAGGGAATGAAGGCACCTGCTCGTAACTCGTATCAGACGGAGCGGATTTCCCCTCTGGGAGAATTTGTTGGATTTTAACCACCACTGCAGGGTTCTCATGTGCAGCAGGCCAGAAGGTATTCCATTGGACGCTGCTGCCAGGAGACCCAACACCCTCTGAAAGTGTTTTGCGGTGATAGTGCGGCCTAACTGTACTCTGGTCACTCTGGACAAAAATGGACTCGACACATGCAGGAAACAGCTGGGCCTGCATCGTTGTTGAGTCCCACACCACCCCTAGCAATATAGTCCGTTGGGTGGGCATCAGCACACTCTTCTTCGCGTTGAGCCGCAGCCTCAAACGCTGAAGGTAGGCGAGGATGACATCTCGATGCCAAACCGCTAACTCCCGAGACTAGGCCAAAATGAGCCAGTCGTTGATGTAGTTCAGTATGCGGATGCCCTGGAGCCTCAGCGGGGCCAGAGCTGCATCCATGCATTTGGTGAACGTACGAGGGGAGAGTGCTTGGCCGAATGGAAGAACCCGATACTGGTAAGCCGTGCCCCCGAATCCGAACTTCTGGAACTTCCTGTGAGAGGGACGGATGGAGATGTGGAAATATATGTCTTGCAGATCTAATGTGACAAACCAATCCTCGGATTGAATGTGACTGATGATGGCGGGGATGGTTTTTTGAGCATTTTTTGAGAACCTGAATCTCCTCAGAGATTGGTTCAGGGACCGCAGATCTACAATGGACGCACCCCTCCGTCCTTCTTGGGAATTATGAAGTACCGGGTGTAGAACCCGGACTCCCTGACCGGCGGGGAAATAAGCTCAATGGCCCTGTTGTCCAGCAGAGAGCGAACTCCTTGTCCCAACACCTGGCTCTGCCCCGCGTGCACCGCAATCCAGACCACAACGTTGAATCTGGGNGGGGGGGGGGGGCAGACCCGGGACTGCAGCCTGTAGCCATCCACTATGGTGCGCAGGACCCCTGGAAAGACTGCCAGGGAGAACTCGCCCGCTACCCACAGTGTGTGAGCCAGATCGTTTCCCAGCTGCAACCCCTCAAGGTGGGCAGGTGGTGAGAGCTTGCTGGTGGCTAGCGTGTCCCGAGCGCCAGGACGGCGGGAAAAACAGTGCCTGTTGCCCGAGCCGCCACAAGGGAGGGGAGCTCGGTCAGCCTATGCATACCTCGGTCAGGTAGTGGGCTTCCCCTGGATACTCGAGAAGTTGAGCCACAGATGGCGGTCCGTAGCCACCAATGCTGTCATGGAGCAGCTGTCTCATTGGTAACACGGAGTGCTAAGTCCGTAGCTCTACGGAGCTCAGTCAGGTCCTCCTCAGAGGGACCTCCACCTAGGTCACAGTCTTTGAGAAGATTGGGCTTGTACGCCTGCAAGATGGCCATAGTGTGCAGGATTGCAACAGCTTGACCCCACTGCCATGTAGGCCTTGCCCACCAAAGTGGATGTCATCCGACACGGCTTGGTGGGGAGCGCCGGCGTCTGGAGGGATGAAGCGAGGGTTAGAGAAAGATAGCTCGCGAGCGCTTCCTCCACCCAAGGCATCATTCCATAGCTGTGCTGCTTAGTTTCTGTCACGTTGCTGTAGTCCAGCAGAGGGGACGCAGTCAGCCGTGCAGAGCAGCTTTTTTTTCCTCCGCTCTCTTGGAGATATCGTGCTGCGATCCCCATGACCGTAGCCACCGCGACGCCTCAGCGACTGCGGGGCCTGAGCCACAGGGAGAGTCTTCCGAAAAGAGAGCCGCACGAGACCTCAGCACCCTCAGGGACAGGGCCTCGTAATGGCCGCAGGCAGCCCCCTCGAGAGCTGTCTGGGCGTGCAACATCATCAGACAGGAAACACACATCTCATGAGTCTCCCCAGCCGCGATGTAGCGTGGACATGGAAAAACCCATTGTCGGAACTGATTACCAGACATGGTCTCTACTGCTTCATCAAGACTTCCAGGTATGACAACGACTTTCTCAATAGTGGAGCTTTCAAACATATTCAGAGTGCCTGCTGAATAGAAACAAGCTAATGTGTCCTGTGTGCCGGCATGCTTATATACGCCTCCGGTTATGCCGTCACACGCTACCGTTCTAGCCAGTTCTAGTAGTTTCATTCATAATTCAGCTCTGCCACGCCCAGAGGCGTTCCCATAGTGTCGCAGTTTGAGTTCCCTCGAAGGGGAACTCATTTTTTAAGGTCTATAATTTTGGCACAACATCTGCTAGGTTGTCCTGTCTTCACTTGTTTTATTGATGTTTTAAATGACCTCAGCTGCATTGTTGCTAAAGAAGACATGTCAACAATATGTCTTTAACGATTTATATATTAGTAGTATTTTATTATTTTACTTGGATACTTATATTTATAGAGATAATATTTTTAGAAAAATCACATTATTCGTTAGTGAAACACGTAGATAAAGTAGTTACAACATGGTACTTATGTGGCTATTTTGAACAGTAATTATAAATTGTTTATTTTATTGGCACAAATGAGAGCAGCTGTGATGCCACCAATTTGCAACAGGTACTCTGAAAATGATTATTATAAATAAAACTGGTTTCAAGTCTGGAGTCAATTCCGCAATACAATTAAATAGGATCTGCACAAATTGACAAAAGAACACACATATGCTTTGTGATGTTTCAATAGCACCTCAATTACTTTCCCTCCAAGTCAAAAGTAAAAAAACCCAAAAGTCAATTCTTCCAAAAGTCAGCCAGGAAGTTGACTGTTCGTAAGGGGTATTTTTTCCTCGATGTGCTTATTCTCAGCCTATGTAGTGCTCTCATGAAGCTAATGCTTAAAAAGATTAAGTTTAGTTTTTTTTGTTGAAATATGAATTGGCATAGCTTGTTGGGGGGCGATGTACAGCCTTAGGACATGACTAGAGGGAATAAAGTCTTAAATTGTAAGTGTTTACATGTAAGATGATCTGTTAAGGTAGAAGAGTAACTGTATTTTACCTGGGCTTATAATGACATTTGTGAAATTGACTTTAAATGGTAAAATATACTAGATTTTATTATTTAATTTGTCCTCACTTTTGGAAATAAAGGAAAGAATAGAAACAATTCCAGGTTCTGGCAAATAATGCAGGGATTGGTAGAATTTGCATATATTTTTCTGATTGCAAGAATCATAGACTCCTGGAGGGAATAATAGACTAATATGGAGGTAATGCACCTTGCCATGTGAGCGACAAGACTCTAGAAATGCCAAAACATTAGATTCTCTTCCTGGGATTTGTGTCTAATCCACCTAATTAATGCCAACAAGACAGAGACCCATTTAACATTTAAATGTCATTAATTTCTTCAATTTCTGAGGAGCCTGACGGTCTGAATATCAAAGCAGGGTGTCTGAGCTTGGCCCAGGGTGTTCTAGTTAATCTGCGCCATGGACCTGAGTGGGACCTGTCTTATTAATGTTATTTTTGTTTTCTCTTATTATACAAGTGAACACTTGAATATGGATGAGACTGGTAAAGTCTACTAATCTGAAGTGAGTTTGTGCCAGTTTTTGGTCTTGATATTGTTACCCTGTGGTAAAGTGGCCACCTGAGTATTGCAGAACTGTTGTTAGAGAGTGAGATATTAATCTTCAAGAAAACAGTGAATGCTTTAAACACTGTACTAAACGCATGAATCACAAAAAATTGCATGGAAAACAAGCCAAGTAAAACAGAGACACACAGAGCTGCATCAATGCGTAGCATCTGTTCACTTAGGAAGCCTCTTTGCATGCTGGGAGTTAGATTCATAAATGGGGAAAATAAGACTGTGAGCACTGATCAGGTAGTTTCCTACATTTCTGAGGTTTTCTTTGATTCAGCATAGTGCACAATTTGTTCAATTGTTTTGGCCAGGGGGGTAGTTGTTGGCCTGCAAGTTGGATCGGTAGTGTTAGATTTCTTTGGGGATGAAGATATACAAGGGGAAGCCATCTATCCAATATGGAGAAAGGTCTGATTAAAGTGTTGATGGAGCAAGTGTTGAGGCTGCATGTTAAGAAGCCATTATAACGAGTTAAACTTCCAGTATGAATTCAGCAGTGATTGTGTTTCTGAATAAGGAATGCTTTTTGCTCAGCTTATAAGTGACCTTTCCCATGATGTTTGTACATGTTTCCCCGCAGTCACAGTGAATCCCCATAAAGGGCAGCACCTTTACAATCTCTGAGTCTAAAATGTAAAACCACAAAATATAATCCCAATATAATCCTGTTCTTCTAATTCAGTTCTCCATGTTTCTGGAATCTCCCTCTCTCTTTTTCTCTCATTGCACACACTGGTAGAGTGTGAGCTGCCAGTGGCACGGCATGGATGACTGCCACCACCGTCACTGTCAATAGCATGACAACACACCATCTAATGCAGGGCAAGGTAAGATGAAAGAGGCACAGCAGAGAGGACAGCTTATTATTCACACACATCTAAGAGCAGACGGGGAAAGAACATGTCAACAAACTGTTTGGGTGATTAATATTTTTTGTCATCTGCGCAGTCACCTGTGCAGTTGGCATCTTATGGCCAAGATGATGAAGCCCAAGATTTCTGACTTTTATGCAAAGTAGATGACACAGCACGGTCTACGGGGGTGAAAAATATCATTAGGCTTTTTGGTCTGCTGTTATTCTCAAGCATATTAACTGGGAATGGGACTGCAGGTTGATGTGGTCTGCAGCAGACCGTGTGCTGCAGGTTCTGATTAGAGTGAAAAATCCTAATGACTATGATTATGCAAAAAGCAGATTGGGAAAAATGAATTTACTGATGAACATGCATTAGCAAATTCCCAAGGTTAATAACCTTCTGGACTGTCTGTAGGTATGTGGACACACTAACTTGTGGCTACAACGTAAACAAAACAGTCAATCATCACGGGTGGGAGGCCTGCATAATTATTAAAAAGGGTGATCTGATCAAGGGTCTCAAGATGCTAACAGCCCAGGCATTACCATTCTCCGTTAGTTTTATAACAATTTATTTTACAAGCATGCAGCTGTTTGATAAGAGAAACATACACAGATCAAAGACACAATCAAAAGCAATGGAAGAAACTGAGAGAGCTGAACAGATCCTCTTCAATTATAGAGTTTTAAGTTATAATATAAAATGGATGTATTAAAGAATTTTCTGGCAGAAGAATAGAATCAGGACAATTATTACATTATATCTTAATGGAACACAATAACAGCTGCAATGATAAATTGATTAACTGATTAGTTGATGAACAGAAACTTAATGATGACTCATGATTGATTGTAAAAGTAATTTTTCAAGCAAAATGCCAATGGCAATCTAAAATGTGAGAACTTGTTGATTTTCCTGGTATGACACTGCAGTAAATATGTTTGGGTTTTGGACTTTCGTTGATGATATCATCAGCTGCAGGTAATTGTGGTGGGTACTGTTTTACTGTTTTTAGATAATGTACAGACCGAATAAAAAATGAAATCTACAGATGTATCTGTGATAAAAAATAACTGTTAGTTGCAGCCCTAAATACAATTCAGCATTTTACACTGCACTTTTTTTGATTTTAGGCCAGGAAAACTGTTCACTGTGAAAGAGGCTTTATGATTTCTGATGTAGAGGTTGTTCTAGAGCCAACAGAACAAAGGGTGATCTTAAAAGCAATAATTCAGCCTCTAATTGTAACATTACAATTCAACACAAGTCAACAGCATGATTTATTTTATTCTTTTAAAGATACACATCAACCTAAAAAGCCAGATAGTGACAGATCCTATTGATTTTAGTGCTTGTCACCTTGACTCTGGTCTTTGAAGCTTACAAGTCTGCGAGGACATACACTCTACAATTGAATGAAATTAATGTGGAATAATTGACTGATTTAATGTAAGTAGTGCTTCGATCACTTTCCTGCCATACAAAAATACACTATAAAATATATTTAGTACAGCCTAGGTAGCTACATAGATGATCATTAAATATGGTAATATCTTTAGTGAATCCGTCATGCAAGGCATGCTTGTGTTTGTCCACACTGACTCAGGCACAAGTAATGCACATGCACAGTAGTACATTCAGCTCAAAACAGCAAAATCCATATTTCCATGCTGTGTGTGGTAAAGGAAAAGTATGAAATAGGTGAAGAGTCTGACAAGTAAAGCTGCTCCACTGTCCTCAAATCAACTATGACTCACAGTTTTGTGGCTCCCAGAGATGAGCACAGATTATTCTCTGGAAATTATATAGTTGATATAGATATTAAGATTGACTGTTTGGACGGGATAAGATATATACTTTAAGTTTTTTCAAGTGATAAGTTACTGTATCTCACTTTGTATCTGTGTTGGCAAATGAGAATGAACATATTTTACATCCTATTAATAATCTTAATCAATCTTAATTATAATTGTATTTTCATATTTTATATTTTTGAAAAACTTTATGTAAAAAAAAATAATTTATGGTTTCACTGATCACTGAATGCAGTGTGAGGATCAACACAGTGTGAGAGAAAAAACTGTTGCAATTTGTGGGTGTGATCCAGGACCTAAGGTTAATCATGACGGCAATGACCCTCATATAGTGGCCATTTTCTGGCACTTCCACATAAATCATGGTGCTCAGTCTGCTGCTTAAGGTTTATTACAAATTCTGTGTGCATCTGTGACTTGCCAGAAGCAAACTATTTGACTAATTGACCTAATGTTTAGACCATGTCCTTTTTTGGCTATAGAGCCATTGACATGGACATAGACATAGAGGGAGGAGGGAAGACAAAGCAGAGGTGGAGATGCAATGATATCCTCTGCGTAGCTATCAAGGTCAAAGCTGGAATTGTAACTCCTAGAATCAGCTGTTCAAGTTGGCAAAGAGGGCAGCTTGATGGAGTGGTTTGCCCACAGTCAGGACTTTCAGAGGCAGGTGAGGGTGAAGACACTCAGGTCATCCATTGTTGGTTTAGAGTGGGGAGGCTTTTGTCAGCACAAAACAAATAGAACAAGGGTATATAGCACAGCAGGGCATCCAATGTCCGCCGCGGTCTGTCGTGTCTGTGGTGTCAGTGTGTGTAGAGAAAATATTTAGAGACTGGGAATCAAGAGATGATGTGGAAAAGAGGAAGGGATAGAGGCAGGGTGAGAGAGGAGGGATGGAAAGACAGAGAAAAAGAAAAGAGAGCAGGCAGACAGAGAGAAGGCTTATCTCTTGGCCTGCAGACAACAGTTCTTTCTTCAGAGCTGGAGCCATATGCACAGGCCCGGGGGAGGGGGGTGAGTGTGTTCCTCTTCGGGGTGCCTGAGCCAGGGGGTCAGCAGTTCATCCCATAATTCTATGGCTGCATGTCAGTTGCAGATGCGCAACAATAAAAAACTGGGTCTAGCTATTTAACACCTGTCATTTCTGCATCTGCACTGGGAGCTGAATAGAGTGGCTGTTAGCCAAAGCATATTTGCAAGAGTTCACAAAGGAACACGAAAGATTTCTCTTTATCCATCTGTGCACATATTTTATTTTTTATTTTTTTAGAACTGACTTATTTTTAACTGATGCCGGAATTTCATGACTCCTTTGCCCCTAAGCATCACATCCATCTGTCTTGCGTCACTATTGCTTTGCAGAGTCATTTGCAACAACCAAAAATAGCTTTGGTCTAGATTTAGTCAATGACATCTGCTATGACCTAAATGGAGGCAATATTAAATGGGCTGCAAGAAGCTAAATTTGTGGTGGCACACACACTCTTTGAAGGGATCTGTGTTTTCAGTTCTGACACTTCACATCAGAATTAAGAAGGGGGGGTTGGGTTCGGGTGGCGGGGGGAGGCATATAATAAGAATATAATCTAATGTAATATCAGTTAGGACGAGAAAAATATCTTTTTGTTGATGGGGGGTTAAAGGGACAGAATACAATGAAAACACAATTTTCCAGAATGTACAAGAACTAAATTAGTATTCAAATTGGATTTAGGTTTTAAGCCATAAGAGCATTTTTTAAAAGAGCACTTTTGGGGGCATTTATGGCAATGTAAATGTTTTACATGGAAAATTAGCATACAAAATGAAAAAATAATTATTCATCCCACTGTGACTTTAAGGCATTTTACAAGGAACTGCAAGAAGTGCTGAATTAAGTACGCCCACCGAGATACAGGTTGAAATCAGTAACAACAACAAAAATATGTATATAGTATATATCTTACAAGATTGGTTTTGTATTCTGGTTGCTTGTATCTGTAATGTACATGTTGTCTACATGCAGTATATTTATACACATGTAAAAACAAAAAAAGATTGATAAATACCAAGTTGGAATCATAAAACCACCAAAGTAGTGCTTACCCCTCAGCCACAAGATGTTTGCTATTTTTCTTTTCTTAAACTGTTTTCTGTCTGAATTTGAATATATATACGCTGATGTCTGTTTCATATAAACTTAATTTGGCAAGATATTTCAATAACTGTTAATAACGCATAATACTGTTTTGTGATAAAAGAAATCCATGCCTTCAACATCAACAACCCAAAGACCAAAGCAATGACCGGAACCTGCTATCATCCTCAAACAGATTGATGGATCGTTAAACGCGTGGATTAGCAGTAGACAAACAACTTAATCTAAATTGCAAATGTAAAACCTATATTTTTAATTATCATCACTCAGCAATTTATATGAATAAAACAATCTATGAGCATGATGTGCATGACTTGAATACAAGTTATGCTCATCACCGGAGTTGCGTGTTTCTCTAGAGGTACAAATTTAAAAAGTGAGACACATGCAAGGGATTCTAGTTCTCTGCTTGACCAGATGCAGCCTGTTTAGACACCTGGAGGAGAGTGACACCATTACCTCTCCCTAAGTCTAATTGCATGGACATAACATTGGCAGTTGGGAAAGTGTTCTGAAGCTACATTCTGCAGGAGAGGTAGCAGGGGCTTCATTCATTCTTCAAATTTGTTCTGACAGTCCCTGCCTGATTGACAGATTGATAAAGGTTGACTGTGGCCTCTACTCGCCGCAGGTCCGTTTGTCCCGCCTCCATGAGGCTTCAGGTAGGTTGGCTTTGGCTTGGATGGGAAGTAGAAAAACTCAGGAAACATTTAGTGTTTGATTTGAATGTGGCTGTAACTGTTGGTGGTCAGGCAATTAGATATACACAGTGCAAAATACAGCCTCATGCTGTTCTCAACCCACTCTTGCCTGCCTGCCTCAGCACTATAAATACAGTATGGATACATATAGAGTAAGAGAGAGTAAGCTCAGGAAGAGAGGAGTAGCAAACCACCCATGAGCCATAACCATTTTCACTTTTGAATACAGGTTGTCTTAACGGGTTACAATCTAGAGCTACTTCCCATCACGGACATGCTCTGTCTCTTGTTTAACCACTACATGTCATTATAACGTTTTAAAGGGGCTATATGTAGTTTTTCTACTAAAATGAATCCTTTCTTTATTGCCTGTGTGTGAAGGGGTTGTAATCTGACATTAAAATGATCCACTTTCCGGGTTTTGCTATTAACTCTGAAGGCAGGTATTCCTATTCCTATTCGAAGGCTCCGGGTCGGATTTTCCGCGAAATCCAGCGATTTGTTTACTATCTCATAGTGATGCAGCTACGAGCAGCTAGCCAACCCTACAGTAGCTCACACCCGCCGCTGTTTGCTTCGTAACGTTCAATTTAGATTTATTGCCTTTTACTGATAGGTACACAGCTTCTCCACCTCTCATTCGCTGTAACTTACATGATCCACATAATATACAACCCAGAGGAAGAGCCACCCACTAACATTAGTTACAGTAAATTTGCTTACTGCAGTCTAACTGTTATAAAGTTTGACGCAATCTTATAATATTCAGTCCAGCTCACTACCCGTTTCATTATCGTCCAGTACATGTAGCTGTGCTGACATTGCTGAGCC
>JAPMOB010225043.1:0-13896 GCA_029875015.1 Lepomis gibbosus | reverse complement strand
TATGGGAACGCATAGTGTCGTAACCGACGCAGTGTCTCGTTCCCCTTCGAGGGCAACCAGGGTTACATATGTAACCCAAGACGTTACTCCTGGCACTTCCCAGAATAGCTTTTGGCCTCCCACAGAGAACCAGTGGGATAGCAGGACCCATAAATGCAGCATCCATTGCCAACAGATTGTCTTGAACATGATGCAGAAGTATAATTTCATCCTCCTTTACCTTTCCCTGTAGTCTGCACTCCACTCACTCTCACTTTCAGCTCCCTCTTTTTCTCTCATGCCTCTCAATAGCTCTCATTCATTTGTCTCTCCACCCGGCCCCCTTCACTCACCTTCCTTTCCCCTTTGGTTCTCTTTGTCGTTTATCTTTTACTCTCCTTGGAGAAGTCTCTCTGAGAATTTGATTGACATCCAATGTGATTTATTTTCTCTTCCTAGTTGATGCCATGAAGAGGTAAGCGGAACAGAAAGACCCTATTCTCTGGCATGTGTACACATAATTCTTGGATGCTGACAGAGATTCGATTGCTTAACCCTTTGTGTTAGATACTGATATGTTGACAAGGTCCACACGCCTCTTGTTTTGTTTTTCATTTTGAATATATAAAATTTGAAGTTTGCATTATTTTGTAAAGAAAATGATAAAATATAGACATTTACAATAAAATCCAACTAAACAATTTTCTGTGTTATTGTTTTGGTAGGCAGTGGAGGAACACAACAAAGTTCATAATCTGCAGTACTTACTCTATCTTTATCTTCCGGGTATTTTTCTACCTACTATGTTTAATGTTATGCACCAAAACTCCAAAGCAAAGCACTTGAATATGTAAACGTGCTCAGCAATAGAACAGATTCTAATTCTGATTTACCAAAGGTACTGAGGATTTCCATTTTATGGACAATTTATTTAACTTTATCCTTCTACATACTTTTGCTTTCAAAACGATGTTATGTCTTCTCAAAATGAAATTTTTTCTACAAAGAACACACATACACAATCAAGCGAAAAGAAATTTCTAAGAAACAACTGGACACTGTGAATAGAGAACACTACGATGAGCGGAAAACACTACTATGGTAATCTTATTAGCAGGCATTTTCACTCTTTACTGTATACTGCCTGGAGATGGAAGGTCAATGATGACGATCCTCATACTGGTATACCTCTTCTGCAAACTATGGAAGATGCATGTGCAGATACAGCTGTCGAAACTTCTCAGGGCTATATTGTGGTATAAAAAAAATTCTTCACAGTATATGCAGAAGGCTTATTTTCCTTTTTCTATTCAACATTTTACAAATCCAACTGTGTTTTCTGAGATGTATACACAGTATTTCAGATTAAAAACAGTAAATTCTTGTATTTTTGTGTTTTACATTTATGCATGAAAACATAAAAGTCTACAACAGGCTACTGTGCAAAAGGCTTACTGGGAAGATTATCATAGTAGTGTTTTGTCCGTGTTCAGTTGGTTCTTAGAAATATTCACTTGTGTGTGTTTGTGTGTGTCATTTGAAGAAAAAAAATCATTTTGAGAAGACATTACATTGTTTTGGATGCAGTGTTTGCATTTGCAGGAGATTTGTGCACATAGGGTTTTTGTATGTGAGTTTTTGTATTTATATGTGTTTGAGGTTTTGAGAAAATAAGCCATGCTTTCAGAAAATGTGTGTAAACAATTGTAACATAAATTAAATATGAATATACGTAAACAGCTGGAAAGTATCCTCAGTAGTTTAAACACACCAGCTGTATTTCTAGGCTAAGGAAATATCAAAGTAATTATCACAACACCATTAAATGGCCACTAGGTCAGGATAAGTTCATCAAGCGGAATTATGAGAATGAGCCAATGCCCACTATTATGAAAAAACCCTAATCCAGAGCAGGTTGGTGGTCAACATAAGCTCTTGCAAATGTAGCAGTATTCTAGCTATCAACATCTTCCATGCTATGGAGCCTGTGCAGCAGTCCATCATCTATACTGGGATTCAGGGTGAGCTGAGTGCAGCAGCCCATCGAGTCGCCACCATAGTCCCACCGTGAGTCTAGCCTGGACAGCTGAGGCTGCGGGGGCCAACTGCACCAGCCCCAGTCTAAATCCATTCCTTCCATTAGTTTACCAGTCCTTCAGGGCTGCTACAACAAGCTCACTGTTCCGTTGGCTAACAGAAGTAGCTAGCTTGTAATTGATAAAAAAGGAAATTTGTTCTTATTTAGGACTGTTGAAAAGTCCTAAATACAATTTTATGTGTGATGTCTTTAAAAGTAGTTAGTACGTTATAGGTAGTTATAATTTCTTTTGTAATATGTATTGACCTCTTTTTGCTTTTTTCTCCACCAATATAGTGTCTAGTGGCAATGTACTGGTATTCAATCAATAAGCAATGCATTACTAATGATTCATGTCGTCAGATTATCTTTACTTTTTATAAGATGCCATAAACAAGCAAATATTATTTCTTTTATTGACAACCTGTCCTTGAAGGGAGAAATAACAAATGGCAGGTATGTCAGATATGAATGCGCTGTTTATGCTCTTCAAAAACCACAACAGTGGCACACAGAAAGCACTGAAGTGTAAAAATGCCAATAGCTTGGTAAAAACCTTTAAAACCACATCTTGTTAACGCTTTGTCTTGTTGTGTGACGCAGCTGGTTAACAAAGAGTTAAGTTTGTGCGCTTCCAAGTCCAGAAGAAAGATGTGTGATTTCGTGAGTCTCTGTGCTCATGTTAAAAGCCAGTATGTGAGATTACAAAGGCTTTAACTGCTAATGAGCTTATTGTGTTTTAAAGGAGCCATTACAGGATTGACTGGGACCTGACCAGTATTACACCTCCAGCAAAGGATTTAAGTGGACTGTGCACCTGCTCTCATCTGTCATCTTACTTCTGTCTGATGTGTCTATCTACAAAATACTTAAAGTTGTAAAATATCATGCTGTGCTCCAAGTTTATTACTGTGATTTCAATATGGAATGAATAATCACAATTAAGAAAAGGAGAAAAGTGTCAATTTATAAATGGCTATTGGGCATTGCTGTTTCATTAGACAGGTGAGAGTAAAAGGACTCAGAAGACAATGGTAAGAGATGACTCAGCTTCCGCACCAGATATAAGCCCCCAAAAATGCTGGAATAACAGAGAGCACTTTGGCCAACTGAACCACGTAGGTGTTTCCCCCTGGGGCATTGTACACTGTCAGTCAGTGCACTCCACACAGACTGACAGCAGTGGATATTTTCTCTATGTTTTTCTAAGTGGTGATGGAGCAGCCTTTCTGTAGTATTTTCACTCACCATACAGCCTGATGGGCATCCACTGCCTGTGGTCAGAGATATAACTGCATTCTCAAGTGGTGTGATCCATTCTTAACACCCTCAAGGCTGTGTTTTAAGCCATGGATTCACAGTTATCATGGGCTGGGTTTGAATTGAAAGATTATGTTTCATAGAAAGGCACCATTATGGATCCATTTTTGGGTTAACTGAGGTGAGCACTTTCATATTAAGCTACTCTTTTCATAGCCTCCTTCAATAATCAGCTCCCTGGGGTTACTTTCATGTGTAAAAGTCATTGACCATTAAAAGGGGAGGTGCTGTATGGTGACAATGGTGGCAGAACATGTTTACTTTTCAATTTAATCAAACCATTATCTTTCCAGAAAATCAATAAATGTGACTTAAACTTTTTGCACTTGGTAATGCAGAAAAGCATAACACTTGGCCAAACCAAGCTCAAAAAACATACTTTTTATATCCCTTTGATAGTTATGGCTTCATGAGAACTGCTTATAAACATAAGTAAGATGACATGTTTCAGAAGTTTGCTTTAAAAAGTGTAAATGATTGGTGTGTTTGGCTGTGCGATTGTTGGTCACAACATCTTCTATCTTGTTACCTTCATCAAATCTCCAAGCCAAGTTTAAAGCAAAGGGATGGAAGGGTTAATACTTCTGTATACTGGGTTTTAAAAAATAAAATAAAAACTGTTTGATTTTGCAGTTATCATTATTTTAAAAAATACCCCATTCAGGATTGTCAGTTCCAAAACGACAAGGAAGTACAGCTAATGTCAACAAAACACAAGGGTTAATAAAAAAAGTTTGTTGTGGTTTTTAAACCTTGTTTGCAGTGTTTAACATTTACTTACATTCATTTAGTTACATTTTAACTGCCTTTTTCTATGATATCTAAGATTAGTGACAGTTTATGTGGTACCTTAACTGTTTATTTAATATTTAGTCGTTTGTGCATGTGATGCTGTCCTTATGTGTGTATTCTTTGATGCCATCATATTTTAATAAATTGTGCTGATTTCACAGGCATTAAACTTCAGCTCACCTCTAACATTGTTTTTAAACTGCTGTTTTATAATGTTTGTCAGTATTATGTATGTTCAGCTTGTAATCAGGTATCTCAGCATCTACCACCTAGGGCTGACACAAGATTTAAAGCTTTTTTTAAATGAAGGGGGGACAATGTAGAGACAAAAAAAGAGAATTGAGGCTTGGTTATATAATCAAATAGTGCTTTCTGAAGCTACAACTTTGTGGACACCGTACTGGAGTTATTTTCCGGGGATATGGGCACATTTTCTGGACCATAACCGCGCAACTATGATCTAAAGCTCCTTCGGGTGAAAACCTCAAGTCCATAAATTTAGCCTCCTGTACATTTTCAATGGAGCAGAAAAAGTGTTGTTTGAGAATAGAGCAAATGAAGTGTTTTCTAGCTTTGCAAGAGACTTGTTCAGGTTTTCAAATATTTATTAAGCTGTCTAAGATCATAACAGGGCCCGGGATCAGAAAGTTGCTCTATGAAGGCAGTGCATAATCTGGGCTTCCTGACAGGGTTTGCTGTTAACAAGTGTAAAGTGGACCAGTATGGTGGAAATCAGCCATAGACTTCTAGTAAACACACGTAATATTTGTCACATTTTATGTATTTAATATCTCTATACTATGCACCAACTTTAATTAACAAGGGTGAAACCACAGAATATCCCCAAAATAGGCTAAAAAATGACAGACAATCTTCAATCACTAATATCAGTACCACTGTACTGTGAGAAAAAGATGACTCTGAAGTTCCACAGTTTTAGACACGGTGCTTTATTTTAAATAATCATTCTGGTTGAAGTAAATGTAAATATCTGCTGAAACTGAACTACATTTGTTGTCATTCACACCAGCATGCAGCCATGACCATGACATCGGTACTGTCAGGGTTGGAGGTTTCATTTCTTTTCAGCTCATTTAGTACAGCAGTGTGTAAACAGAGGAAAAGTTATGGATTATACATTCAAGCAGCCAGAAACAACACAGGGTTTTTTGTGTGGTGGTCGTAGTTGAAAGTGCAGGTCATGTAAGGGTTCAGAACTCAAAAAGACTTTTTGCCTAACAAAATCCTCTGAAAAATAGTTTTTTGAGGTATCAACTTTGGTATTTAAGAAAATACAATCAGCCTCAATGCAGAACCATTTTTCAGTGTTTAATAAAACTGGAATAGATAATAGAACTAGAATGTTATTTCACTGAATTTAGATAAAGATAAATATTAACAACAACAACAACACATTCTCACGCTTTGGTAGCCCTTTTGTGATGTTTATGGACGTGTAGTTAGCAACACTAAATGTGCAACGTCCCTTTAGCCTTTCAAAATAACATGTTTAACATTGTGAAACATCACAATTTGGTTATGTTTAGGAATACACTGTGGTTTGGGTTAAAAATAACAGAGTTACTTAGTGTGACTTTACTTAAGTAAGCAACGCTACTCATGTAACTTACTTATGCAACTTGAAATGAAAACCGGCCTCCTGGGTGAAAGTCCATTTTCTGGACACCATCATCTTCTTACTTGGACATTTCTGGTATTTACTTTACACCTGCTTTAAGCTTTCTTAATTGACACAACGGGGCTTCCCCCAATGCGCTGAACTATGATACTAAAGTGTAATTTATACTTCTGCGTCAAATAGACTGCGTAGGTGATGGCATAGGCTACGGGGCTACGCAGAGGGTAAGCAGAGGCTACGCTGTCGCCTCACGTGCACCTCCTCAAAACTGCACGTTCAGTCGATGCGGACCATAAGCTCTGTGATTGTTCGGCTGCGTAGCTTCGCAACGCCATCAAGCCGACCGGAAGTACCCCATCGTTTTGAAGTTACCTTTACTAGCAGCCAAAACAGCGGCTGTAACACAGTGAATCAATATATTTGACCGTTGCAACCTGAGCGAAATGACTCATTTCGCTATCAGAATGTGAGCCATTCGCTCGGTAACATTTGAAAAGGCTACACCAGCCGCACGTTTACAATTTTACCACCATTTAAGTTAGCGGAGCGCTAAACCGGAAGTTAGCCTGCTCGGCCGGCAAAAGTCAACACGGTGGAAGGTGCAGCACTACTGCCGACTAGCGTTTGGGGGTGTAATCACAGAATGACGGACAGACCTACGCACAAGTATAAATGCATGGCTATGTGCGTAGCCTACGCCGTAGGTACGCACGTAGACCATACGCAGGAGTATAAATCGGCCTTCAGGGACCTACCAGAGTGTTACAAACTCACGTCAAGACACAAAGGGGTCTTGACCATGCGTCTATATGTGACGGGTTGACAACATACATTATCTCTGTGTTGTGGACCAAATACCTAAATTAAGTTAACAATGTAATCCTAATTATAAGTTTACCATATCAGGTCAAAACTCAAAATATTGCCCCAGCAATGTTGTTTTTTAGGAAACATACAGCACCTTTAAAACGTAGTGACTGACAGCCTCAGAGTAAATTACGCAACTGTGCAACACTGCCTCAATCAATGAGCTCATTTGCGGGGAACTCGGTATCGAATCTGTTAGTACAAACATTTGATGGATAAACACCATTGTCAGCAATAGCGTGGCACTGTCAATGTGAAATTACATCCTGCTGCCTGGGAGGAGAACACCTCAGAGTGAGGTGAAGCAAAGAGTTTGGAGGGAGAAAGGTGCCGGCTTGGGAAGTACAGCTCCGACAAGGCAATTAAACGCACCTTGGGCTTGATGGATTTCTAATTGGAGGCTGATCACATCGGAGGTGTGCTGGATTATAGTGCCAGTAATGAATGTGGGAGACGGAGCGTGACAGATTAGTGCTGTTACGGCTCTCCCTGAACTGTGGGGGGGAGTGTGTGTGAATGACAGTCTGTGTTTCTGTGTCTGCAAGCCAACGTAAGTACAGTATATACTGCAGGTATAAGTACATGTGCTTCCAGCGTATGTCAATTTGAAAGGCAAAACCTTACTTTTTGTTGTGCATTAAAGGAGAAAATAACCATGATGATGTCTCAATGATGTGTTCAGGGTCATCTCAGCTTGGCCTGGGTTGTGAAGATTAAAGATCTGAGCATTACCAGGTCTGGAGGAGTCTAACAAAAGAAGCAAATGACTTGTATAATGGGACGTCTTTGCGTTTTCAAAGGGACTCAAAGTCAGGATATCGTGACCTTAGCTGCTTCAATTTTGTTTTTTAATAAGCAATACTAAAACACAGAGGTGCCCATTTAAAAGACATCGCAAGCAAATTGTGAGATCATGAGTATTTTTTTTGACTGTGAAGTGCTCTCAGACAACACAACACACTGCTTCCAACAAGCCGGTCCTTTCAGCTTCAACATTTGCGCTCAACAGATATAGGGCTGCTTATCAGTAATCAGTCATCACCATCTTTTTCTCTAATATAGATATTTATTATCTCTCTTTGTTTTGTTGCGGAAAACAAAACCCTGTGCTTTCGTCATTGTGACGCTGATGGAACTAGCTCCAAGTCACTGTACTTGTAGACAGGAAGTCTCCTCCTTGTCACATACTACGTAGCCCACACCTCCTGCAATTGTTGGCCCGTCCACTGCTCTATATTGTACTTTTTTTTAATATACTGGGAGGAGAAATTTGTAGTAGAATTTGAAGTAGGTAAATAATACTTTTCCTGTTTAGAATAATATACAGAAGGGTGACAAATTAAACATAAATTATAAATAAATTACCAGAGACAGGTAAACATGAATGCATATGTAGCACAAGTGCTCACTGAATGGTTATTACGGGTATGAAAGTCATGTGAATCATCTGCTGTGCCCCTCACAGTCACCCGATCTAAACCCAACTGAGCAGCAGAGGAACTGCATGGATAATGACATAATGAGTGTGATGCCATACTTGACTAATGACTGTCAATGGCAGTGTAACTGTGCTTCTGCAGAACTTACAGTATCTTCTCCTTGTAATGCGCCAAATTGCAATTGTATCAAGAAAAGTGTCACTTAGATGAGGCTGAAATGAGTGAAAACAAAAGAGGATTTAACAAGAGGGAGGATGATGAGCGAGGGAGGCCTAGAAAGGGGCAAGAGAGGTAAAGAAGAAAATGAAGATGAGAAGTCAACTTCGCCTGAACAGAAGGATAGGCGGCGAGGAGGCGGAGAGGAAGAAGGGAGGGAGTCTGAACGAAGTGAGAAAACAGAGAGGGAGACAGGAGACAGTGTGTGTGTGTGCGTGTGTGTGTCTGTGTGTGTGTGTGTGTGTCTGTAAAGTGAAGAGGGGGGAAAAAACAGGAAGAAAGAACAGGCGAGGAACTTTTAATGGCCCTGCTGTTGTCTTTGTCAGCACACTGTGACAGCCAGAATCAATTATTAACCAAGACCACAAGCCTTTGGAGGAGGAGAAGAAGAAAGTGCTGTGGGGAGGTGATGGGAGCGAGGGAGATCAGGGCCGAGGGGTGGAGGGAAGATGAGAGCACGGGCGTTGATATAAAGGAGGGAGGATGAAGAGAATGAGGGAAGGAGGAGGACGTATGGAAAGGAGATAGGAGGATAAATTAGGAGATAGGGCGAGCAAGAGGAGAGGATGAAGGGGGGTGAAAAAACAAAGTTAATGAGGGAAGAAAGGAGGCGAGAACAAGGGGGTGACACATTTTTCACATCATTTTACAGAGAAGCCGCTATAATAGAGTGATAGAACTGTGGAGTAAATGAGATGCAAGAGACGGAGTTTGTGTCTTTTCATGTTTTAGTCCTTCAGGTCATGCTGTGTGTGTGTGTGTGCGTCTCGATATCTTCTATGCAAGCAAATGAGAATTCGAGCCTCTGGTCATGTTGGTGCAGATGGGCTGGGTTGTTGTTGCGCCATGCTACAGACGAGGACAGGCTCTGACCCCTGTATGTGTTTCCAAACACATTTACAAGGTCAGAATCTGAATAGGGATTAAGAGGGAGAGTATAATGATAGGCCACCTTTGTTGAAATTTTAACTTTTCAGATCTAATAAAGGGTAAAATACTTGAAAATTGTGAGACGCAGAAAACCCAATGAGTGTTCCAATTCTAATTGATTAGCGTTAATTCAGCCAGGGTGTCATAGGAAAATAGGAATGAAGAGGTATAAGGCTCTCAACAAAATTAAAGATACTCATCCTGGTGTGAGCGATTAGACTTACATGTTTAGTTAAGTGGCTACTTGCACCTGCTGTCTTTTGTCACACATACACACTTTTTGTTATTTAGTACAACTTCTTTGGCCTCCACAAACACCTGGAGAAAATATTACATTTTAAAATTGAGTTACTACTGCAACTTTAAATTGACCATTGACCATTGATTGGCTTGAGTGATGTTATGTAAAGGTGTAAAAAATCTTGACATGCAGATAATTTAGAGCAAACTATCAAAATAAAGGGTTTGACGTAACTCGTGTGTTGCTCACAACCATCATTCAGTTACTCATCCACGATTCCTTTTTTGTACACATCTACAGCGCTACAAATCATTCACTTCACACAACAACAAACAAAGACACCAGTTCAACAGTTAATGACTGATGTCCTTGATGATTTATTTACTTGAACTATTATTTTAGCATTCAATTAACAAGAAGGGGCAATTAATGATGAAACAAATTCTTTATTTACAGTGACAGCAAAGCAAAATACAAAAGGGCCCCTCAAGATAGTGAGTGGGAGGGAGGTTTGAATAAACACAAAGAACAGAGTTATTATTTAAAGGTCACTCTTGGAGGATTATTAGACATCTGAGCAGGCACAGCATGCCAGAGCAAAGCAAAAATCAGACAAAGTCTAAGGACAGTGAAGACCAGCACACAGAGGGGCTACAGTCTGTGGTTGACCCAGCGTGACGTGGGAAGCAGTGGGAAAACAAACAGAATTATGAGAGACAGACAAAGCATTCTGCATCTCAAGATATTACCTCAAGTATTTTTGTCAAAACATCACATACTGTGGATATCCGAAGTGTCCACACTGCTTCAAACTGTGTGGGTTTGATCACCTGCTGCCTGAAAAAGGAAACACCTCAAATGAAGCCTGCCCCACACTGTGCTCACT
Organism: Lepomis gibbosus; assembly: GCA_029875015.1. Lineage (NCBI taxonomy): Eukaryota > Metazoa > Chordata > Actinopteri > Centrarchiformes > Centrarchidae > Lepomis > Lepomis gibbosus. The sequence continues at coordinate 3,510 of JAPMOB010225043.1, read as the reverse complement.
AACAGAAATCAGTGAACGTGGTAACAGTGCTAAAAAGAAGACAGGTTGAACAAGACTTATTTTCAAAAGTCAAGTTTCCATCCATTTTTTGCTCAGTTTTTTCATTTTCCAATTTTCCAAAAAATCAGCAAAAGAAGATGTGCATTGATGCTTTCCATCCACTAACTATTTGCAGAAATTACATGTTGGCTCACTGAGATAAATAGCTGGTGGCGTCAAATCTCTGGTTGGGTACCAAACCAATGCAGAAAAAGAGGGCATGGGGAGATGACATAATTAAAAAAGCACCGGTCAAACCTCAAACAAATGAAAACAATTTGCAGAACTTGATGATTGTTTTATGCATTCATTTATCTCATGATTGATTCACTAAGTCTGTATCCATTGTACTTTGTCACATTTATTGAATTTCCATTCTAGCCAAGTTTATATTGTATATGTATTATAGTTTAACTTTTTATCAGATATCCGGCTTTTGCATACTGCTAGATGGAAAAGCACTTAATGCAGCAGTTCTCTCATATTTGAACAATTACTTGGTACACTGTTACCTTTACTGATAGTTAAGTCACGTGTATCAAGGAACTGACCAGTCAGAGCATATGGTTATACGTCGGTGTGAGGGTAATCAGCAGAGTGACAAGTGTGAAGGGTATAATGGTCACGCTGTAAATCTGCATGAATATAATTGAATGTTATGAACCACAGCTGTGAATGAGTGAATGATTGTGCTTTGTACAAACTAACATGCTTCATAAATGACGACCAACACTACAAAAATAACTCAAGTTGAAATGTACTGGAATTGTCCCCTAATTAGCTTTTATCCAAAGAATGATTTGCTTTTCTAACAGACTGTTCAGACAGGTTTCCTCCAACCCAGCAAACACAACTGGGATATGCATGTTTACCCTATCCTTCTTCACATAAGCACATCTTCAATGAAACGTTCAAAAACTTACAATTTGGTCCCTACCTGGTGAAAACTATATGATGTTATCTTTAATGTGAGTTAAATGTGAGTTTTAGTATAATGTCATCCTTAGCACCCTTACCAGTGTCATGAAGGTGGGCTGAGGTTTGGCAACCAAATTATCTGTGATTCACAATGTGATGATGTCAAATGATCTGAACAGTGTCCAGATTAACGTCTGTGTTTGCCAAAGGAACTATATATTCTGAAAAGACAGTAATTTGATTGTAATCAAAACCACACACACACAGATTCAGTTGCATGCATCCAAATCAGAAAAAAATGATTAATAATACAATGTGCTAATGAAATAACCCAATTTAGCACACAGCTTAGATGAGTATTTAATCTTGACTTCATCTGATGTTTCTTCACTCTCAATAACGGCTTCTCGTCTACTCGAATCACTTAACAGTCAATAATATTTTGGCTGGATTCTTGAAATGAAATCATGCAGAAAGGGGTTTAATTCACCTGTTAGGGATTATTTTTTAATTATAACATGACAGCTGCAACATTAACCCAAGATAATGCAGTTGCTTTAACAAGGTAGTGTTTGTGAATATGATGTGGCATCATCTCCTCAGAATAATATACTCATATTATGAAGTGCTAATCTTCCATCTGGCTATTGGATACTTTGTAAGATTTTCCATTCCTCTTCCTCTTTTATTGTTATTTTTATTTATTTAAAAAGATGTTAAATTACATTCTGTGTCAACTGGTGAAGTGATAACTGTATTATAACTGTTGTATAAATCAGTATGTGTTTGTGCCCCCCTCAGAATGAATTGTTTTCATTCATTGCCATCATCAGGTCAATATTTTAATTTGTCCATTTCTTTGGCTTATGAGGAAATACATAATGAATAAAAATAATGACATTCCCATCAGCCTCTGCTGTACTTTGTGTTAAGTACTAATTAGCAAATATTAGCATGGGGAATGCTTTGACACCATAGATATATGATGGACATCATGGGCTGGCTATGCATCAAAAATAGGACTACAGTACATAATACAACACAATACAATAAGATATAGTACTACAGGTTTGAAAGAACAAATATGAAAAAACTTTCTTATCAAGCTAACTTCACAAAAAGTCAGTGTATTCAATAAATCCATCAGTGTGATACTTAAGGTACGTATAAAACATATATTTAAAAGCTTGCTTGGGTCATTACTGAAGCTTCTAATAAAAGCTTTAATTCATCAGTATTGATTGGTTGTGTGTTCATTCAGAGCATTTATCAGATATTGTATGTTTGATGCATGGCTGATGATCCAGGTAACACTCCCGGTCAGGAATCACTCCCTATCTTATAATAGGTTGCTGTTTTCCCAACAGACTTAAACTACTTACTCTTTGTGTGGTGGGTCGATATGAGCAGGCAGGAGAACATAATTATCTTTTTTAAATAATCTTAATTAAACCAATAGGGGTAATCTAAAGCAGTGGTAAACATTGCTGCAACAATTGCGATTGTTCAATGCTGTGGTGAAACTTAGAACCCATGGAGAGTTTAACTTTCAACCAGAAGGCAGAACTTCAGGGTTTTTTCATCTAGTGGATATCCCATTTGGGAATGAAACTCTTCAAGCTTGCACTTTTATTAAACCTGGAGGGGGACAGCTCTGCTTTTCAGGAGTCAGATTGACCAACAGAGCAGCTGTTCTTTGCCCACCGTGTCGATATGTGCAGTCAAGAGAGCAGAATGGTCACATCAGCACAGTTTGTCCCATTATGTTTTGTGGAATCACTTCACAACAAAGCAGAAAGATGTAAAGGTCATGTGGAAGGCAAAGTTAGTATCAGTTCAAATAATGCTGTAAATACAACGAAACATAATTTTTTGACATCCGCAGTTAATTTCTGTAGTGCGAAATATATGTTTTCTTGAGGGTGAAAGTTAATTCTGGACCTTGAAATAAGTACTAAAGAAATTGGTCACTTGCTAGGTTTTCTGGAGGTTATAACCACATCTCTCAGTCTTTGTTGGTCTTACCATGCCCAGTTGCCCTTTATTTTAACCTTACTTTAATAACTATGACCTGGATGAGTGAGAATCTTAACAGATATTGTGAGATGTGGTAGGTTTCCGTCAGACTGCAAAAGATATGTTCATATGCTCTATGGATGTCGGTCTGTCCGTTGGTCTGCCCACCACTTTGGTTGACTGAAATATTTTTAAAATGATTCCTATGCCATTTTGTTTAGACATTGGTGGTCCTTCAAGGCTGTAGTGTACTTGATTTTCCATTTGGTGTCATGGCAAGGTCAAAGTTTTCATATATCTAGTGAAATATAACAACATATCATCCACAAAGATGGATCTACACAGAATTACATTCATACATTGATGTTTTTATCAATACTTGGATCAGCCATAGCTGTTATTTTTTTTAAATTGCACCACAATTGCACCACATTATGAACATCATCATGTTACTTTGACATTGGGGCGGCTGTGGCTCAGGAGGTAGAGCGGGTTGGCCGTTAATCGGAAGGTCGGCGGTTCAATCCCCGGCTCCCC
>JAPMOB010225042.1:0-30335 GCA_029875015.1 Lepomis gibbosus | reverse complement strand
ACACACACACACACACACACACACACACACACACACACACACACACACACACACACACACACACACACACACACAAGATAGGGATGGACAGGAAGTTAGGATTGCTAGGCCCAAGCATGAATGTACAAGTTGACCACACAGAAAGACTTACACCATATAGACCAGAGTTAAAATCAGAAAAGTCTAAAAAGAAAATCCCAGAAAACAACATGAGTGAAATTGGTTTAGCTCAAAACATTTGAGGCAACATCTGTGACCTTTTTCTCCAACTCCCTTTTCGTCCCTGCACACAATCACAAACTCCTCAGACGTCTGGCAAAAGGCAGTCTACAACAAGACAAGCCAAACAACTCCACCCACCCACTAAAGGAACAATCCCGTCTCATTTGCATCCTCTCCCTCAGCTAGTACCTCTCCACCTCCCACACTTCCCTCTCCGTCCTACTCACACGGTGTACTGTCAAAGCAGCGACAAAACACTAGTACAGAGTTTATCTCAAACACTAAAAACATTCATGGTCCCAAGGAGGTGAATCCTACTGACTTTGGTGATCCTCTGACTTTTCCTTCATTAAGGATTTCTATTGCATGGATTACATTGAAAGCTGGTACAGGCAGTCATGTTCTCTTCATGATAATTGAGTTTTCTGTAATCACTTTGGAACCTTTAACTTTTCAGCACTATCATCATATCAAAATATATTTTGTTACAACACTTTGGTTTAGGACCAAATATTTGCAAAATGAATGACATTCCCATCAGCTGCACTTTGTGTTTAGTGCTAATTAGCAATGTTAGCAAATATGGTGAACCTGGTAACATTATACCTGCTAACCATCAGCATTAGCATTGTCATTGTGAGCATGCCTGCATGCTGGCGTTAGCACTTAGCTCAAAGCACCCCTGTCCCAGGGACTTATGTAAGCAGATCCTAACAAGACCCATCTTTTACATGTGCCAAAGTTAACACAGAAGTCCATTGCAACATTATCTTAATAACAGGCCTGTTATTGGCAGTGACACTACCAATGAAGAAGGAGGTAGTTTTGGCAATAGTTTTGATCTAGCTAGCAAATATCAAGCTAGCACTACCATTACTCTATACTCTACATTTTTCTTCTTCACTTTCTTTCACTTTATTTCAGTAACACTTAACTACCAATCCAGCCCTACAGAGAGTGATTGTTTTTTTAACAACCTGATTCGTCAGTTTTGGTATACGATTTATTTTTCGTTCCTCAACTCCACTATTCAACAGCCTTTGCACTCTGTCCAACTTGGTAAGACCACACACACACACACTTTATCCCTACAACACAGGCCCCTCCAACTTGTAGCCAAATGGACGAGTGTCCGAGTGTGTGTGTGTCTCCATTCATCTGTAAGTGTGTAGAGGTGTGGGGGTGAGGAGACTGGCACGGACCAAAGAAGGGAGAGGAGGCTGAGAGAGACAGAGAGAGCAGAATGGGGGTGGGGTTATAGTCAGGGGACTGAGTGACAGAGACAAAAGAGACATGGTGATAGGAGAGGAATGAAGTAAATAGAGATGTGAGAGGAAGAGACTAAAGATAGCACTGTGAGAGAATAAGTGCTGTATAAGACATAAAGTAAAGGCAAAGTTGGAGAGCAGGCAGTGTGTGGGTGAGAAGCAAAAGAGGGAGGAAGAGATGAAGGGAGGGAATCAGAGTCTGTTTCTTCAACTCTATTAGAAAGCTAACAATCAAATACTGACTTAGAGTTATTTAGGACAAAAAAATAAAAAAGGTTACATTTAAGACATCCTGTAAAACGTGTCTCCAATACAAACCACAGTCTGTGCAGCAAGGCAAGACAACACATTCGTGACTTGGTACAAATAAAAAGCTGGCAATAAAAAGGGCAGGAAAAGCTGTAGCACAACTGGAAGTGAATTGTGTGGCAAGCACATCAGGAATTGCGTGTGTGCGCAAGCACATCAGGAATTTACAGACTCCAACACAAACTACCAAATTTTGTTGACTTACGATGGATAAACAATTTAGGATTCTTTCACAGTAAGCTAAACCAGCCGTCAGTCAGCCTCTCAGGCCACTATGTGCAGAAAATGAAACAAGATGAACTTTTACATTCTGTTCATTCACCAGTCAGTGTCATGCTGTACATGTCCACACTCACACTGCAAAAGTGGATGATTCACAATGTGAAAGATTTCCTGTATATGAAATCAAGCTGCAGCCCTATGACATTAGCAAACAGTGCTGCGTGGTCAACTGCCACTTGAATATGAAGAAAAATGACAATAAATACTTCTGATGAATAGTACAGAACAGGGTGATCACGTAGCGTGGCGTGTGTGACAGACAGGATGTCAGGCAGACAGCTGGAGTACACCCACAAACACACGGATCAAAGCTCTGCTCTGTGTGTGTGTGTGTGTGTGTGTGTGTGTGTGTGTGTGTGTGTGTGTGTGTGTGTGTGTGTGTGTGTGTGTGTCGATTGAGTGAGTAAGAGCTTTGTTGCTGAGTCTAGTCTTAATAAAGGAAGCTTTTGAATTGGTTTCCAAGGCAACCAGCGCAGTTGCCGAGGATGAGAAGAGCTTGCAGCCTGGAGGGTATTAAAAGTCTGCTGCTCAGCGCGTCAAGACACCAGAGTTTGATAGAAATGCATCAGTCATGGGCAGAAAGTATTGCAGCACATCTTAGTAACGCTCACACACTGTTGGCTCCAACAGTATGAAACTCTGGACAATCCAGGACGTGCTGAGTCACACTGAAACTTTGTGACCATGAAACTTCAGAGTCGGGAATCAAACCGCCAGAGGATGAGCTAATATTGACACACACACACACACACACACAGAGTTAACCCAGGGCAGCGCAACATGCATTCTTCAACAGGAGACAGACTCCCCAAGATCGCTCCCACCACCCCCACACATGATCTCTCTCGACATACACACAAAAACTCCACACCACATTGTCCCCTTCCCTCTGCTGAGCCCCAGTCTGTGGTCGAAGCAGAAACTCTCAGAGCGTAATACGACTCTGCCTTCATAAACACGCAGGGAGTGAGGGAAAGAGAAAAAGTGAGAAACTCAAGAGGCCGAGAGAGAGAGAGCACATGTGAACGAGCGGAGGGGAATCTGTGCCGAGACGGAAAACAGAAGTTCAAACAACAAAAATAAATAAAACTCAAATTTTGCAATTTTCCTCTCTTATTTGTAATTGAGTAGATACACTCCACGTCTAATCGTTGTCTTTAATCCTGAACTACTGCTGGAACTCAATTACACACTGTACACTGCTCCGGAGTCAGTGTGTGTGAGAATCAAACCACTACAAGCTGGGGGGGTGTGTGTGTGTGTATGTGTGTGTGTGTGTGTGTGTGTGTCTGTGTGTCTGTGTGCGCTATAGTGCTAACAGGTATGCTGGCAGGCACATCTAGATTAAACCAAAGTCAGCGAGTCTAAGATTATCAGGGAATGTGGACCCACACAAAAAAATATAGTTGTTCAAAATGAAGGACAAGAACTGATTTTAAGAACTAAACTGAGGTAAAGTTGTTACCGTCTATTGCCCACTGCAGCCCCGAGAATAAAACTGAAATGGTGAGTTGATTAAGTGATCAGCATAAAAATCATATGCAAGTATTTTGAGAATGGATTAATTGTTTTTCAGGAATTTATTCAGGAAAATCACCCAACAGTTTATAAAGATCATCTTTGGGTTTTGGAATGTTGGTCGGATAAGACATTTTGAAGTCATAACCTTGAAATCTGAGCAATTGTAATGGGCATCGTTTCACTTTTTGACATTTTATATACCAATTGATTCCTTGAAAAAATAAATGAGCAGATTTATCGATAATGAAAACAACCAGTTGAAAATCTGAGAGGGTCCATAAAGTAAACTCGCTATTTCCACCTGGTATGTGTTGTCTTAAAGATAGTTTCCACTCCAATTTGCTTGTTGTGATGTGCATAAAAAATAACTAAAAAGTGATCTAGTGCAGGTTTTGCTGACCTTTCTGATGTCTGACTTCCTGAAAACAAGCTATGCCCACTACCACTGCTTCGTCAGGTTGCAAGGGTTATTAGAAGTTCAACAACATCATCAAACTGTTTAAGGCCTTAAGAGATGAATATTATCTACTACTGTACAAAGAAATCCTTTTGACTAAAAGCCCCAAGTTGGGAACCACTGCTCTAACGCAATGAACGTGTGAAACAAGATATGACATCGCTTTCCATCCCATGATTCTTCTGTTAACTTTCCTGATATTCTCTGGGGGTATACATGCTGACTTTCCTGAAATTCTAACAGCAGCTGGGACCTTGTTAAAAAGCAGGATGACAAGCTTTGCAGTATCAGTCATTTTGTTACAGTAGGTGGAGGCATGTAGTGGAGTTACTTTTCCTCCCCCCTCGGTCTCTTTCACACTCCCTTGTCTTTACTGCCTCAGTTTATCCATCTCTCTCTGCAAGTGCCTGGTACCACCAGTCCCTCTCTCTCTCTCTCTCTGAAAGCTGCATCTCAAAGGAGTTGATTCTCCAGTCTAATGCATCTGGGCATAACACACAACCACAGCCAGCCTGCCTTCGTACAAGGACAAATGTGTACATATTGATTAAATAACCATAAAACACTGCTATGAGCATGCATTCAGACGCAAAACGCTGTCATGTCTGTGTCCATAAATCAGGTCACATGCTCTCCAGTGCTGCTCATAAACTCACAAATGAAACACACAAGACAAATACGAAACACGCAAAACAAACTCCCTTAACGTATTCTTTAAAATATCAAAGCACTTGCTTTTCCAAGGATGATGATGCTTGACCAGTAAACAATAGAGAAAGCAAACTCTGAGCAAGGTTTAGGGGTTAGATTCCCACTGAGTGCAGCCTCAAAAGTGCATTTATGGTATTTGAAGTCTCTCAAGTATGAAATCATCCGCCAAATAGTGTATGTAATGATGTAGCTGGGGGTTTTTTCTGCCTTGTCTCTTCTTCACAGCTCTGGCCAACAGCACTATCGGCGATGATTACATTTTACTCACTATGTTAATTGCAGTGATCTAGAGGTGGTGACAGCATTACGACTGAGTTCAGTCGGGCAGAAACACAAGCAGTCGGATGATGACGCAGGTAGTAAACAACCCTCCACTTATCTCAACCACTTCAGCAGAAATTTCGCTGAAAGTCTGAGCACCTAAAATGTCAACTGCATAGAGCGTCTGATAGAGTAAGTACGGCAAGTCAGATTGCAAAAGGTAATGTGTGTTGAAAACACAGGTAAAAGCTGAGGGCTTGTTTGCATCCTGCCTGGTCACTCTCGCTGCTTCCCGAACCAGACTCCTTTCAAAACGGATTCAAAACAGAATTTCCCCTTGGGGTTCAATAAAGTATTTCTGATTCTGAAAAAAGGTCCCGATTTTCCAGATATCAGACAATTAGTTGTTGTGAGAAAAATGTTATCATAACCCAAAAGTTATGAAAATTTTAAAAAAGGATTAAATTTTCCTCTACTGTTGTTGGTTTAGAAGGAAATGACAGATCAGTCCTCTACAGTACAGTGGTGCAGACAGTGTAGCTTCCCTCAGAGACAGACAGCACACACAGCAAAGCACTGCTCCAATGAATTGATCTTACATAAAACAGCTCTGCTGCAAATACATCTCATCAGTCCTTGCTCGACATTTGTGAAGCACTATGAGGCATCGCAAGAGCATGAAAACAGCCACGTAAGCAACAGTACAAAAGACCAGAACACAAAATAGTGCGGACCCTTTGTGTAAATGTGAGGGGTTTGAAATGACTAGAGTCAGATTAACCGGCCCATGAAAGAAAATCTTACACCAAGGAACATGAGTTTAAAAGAACATGAGAGAACCTTGAAACACTTACTTCTGTTAGCTGCACTGCAGAGCTGATGTACAGATAAACAGAGCAGCACTTCAAAGATGTGAACTGACAAAACCGGGGGGAAAAAACACTTTCTTTAATCCACCAGCCGCTGCTCGGGGGTTTCTTTGATCGCTTTTTGTCCTGCAAGTCATAGTCAGCAACATTTTTGATACAAATCCATTTTTTAATTAATAAATTTTTTTAAAAAATACATTTCATTTCTCTAACTTCTGATTTGTTTATCGTAATCTATACAATATAAGTACAGCTGGACTGCGGGCCGACTGATTGGTTGAACTGGTGGTTATATGTCAATTTTGTAGCGATTCTCAGTTTTAATTATATGGGATTTAATTAAATGTATTTACTGTACATGACATGAGTAAATTTGGCCGGGCCATTCTCAGCACCCTAAAAAAAAAAATAAATAAATAAAAATGCTCACTGAAAATAAAAGGATACACTTTGATGGCTCCTGACTTTGTCCCGATGGCCATAAGTCGCAGCTTGGGGTCAAAGGCCAAAGCGCTGGGCTGATGAGGGAACCCATGCTCCACGGTCTAAGAGAGAAGCGAAGGAGTGGGAAAGACAAACAGAGGAGAGAGAGAGAGATTAACAGATGACAAGAAAGAAGATGATGAAACCACCCAGATTTTTTTGTTGACACTTCTTTACTCACACACCCTGCTCTGTCTGTCTGCCTATGAATGTGTGTGTGTTTGCTTCTGCCTGTCAGACTATAGAGTCAGTGAGGCGTCTTAAAGGGAGGACTCCCTTAATAAAGTCAGAGGAAAATTCTTAAAAAGCACCAATGGCAGCCGCATTGCTTTATTAGAACGTCCTGCAGACTGTGTTAAATGGGATGAACATAAATTCACAGCTTTTTCTTTGGCCCTTGTTGGGACAGACAGCTGGGAAAGCATTTAGATGTACAGAGGGTGAAAAAGGAACAGAAACTTCGAGATACCTTAACCTACTTTAAAGAGGTCGAGGGGTTCTTGAAAGTTTTGTGGCTGAAGTCTGTGAACAACATATTTGGAATTCAGTTATTTAGCTTAGACGACAGATATAACAAGGTAAAACATTAACTATTTGATTCTTTAAAGTACTGGTCTGATCATACACACACGCAGATAAGTCACATCAAAGTAAGGCTCCCATTGAGAGACCACCTCGGTGATAGCTGTGGCAGCTGGTGCCAAACAAAGTGTGTGTGTGTGAGTGTGTGTGTTGTCACAGTGCAACAAACAGTTCATGGACTTTAGATGTGATACGCCAGTCAGCCGACCTGAAAATACACTGTTTAAACAAACTGCACACACTCTACTCCAGTATAAGGCAGAATTTACTTTAAATATACTTTAAGAGCTGCAGAGTTAGCTGATAAATCGATCAAAAGACAATTAATATGCAACTCTTTTGATTTGAATTAATGGTTTCTGTTTCTTTTTTCAAGCAAAACCTGACAGAAATCCGCTTGTTCCAGCTTCTCAAATGTGAGACTTTGCAGTGTTTTTTCTTGGTCACGTCTGAGATTACACAAAATGTCTTTGGGTTGTGGACCACTGTATGGTCAAAACAAGCAGTATGTCACTTTGACTTCTGGGAAATTCTGATAAAAATCTACCACTTTTGACATTTTACAGACCAAACGATTAATCAAGATAATGACTATAAGAAACTGAGAATAAAAGTAATCGTTAATTGAAGTCCTTACTAACAAGTCAATAAGTTGCCACCTACTAAAACCCCCTCCTGTTGCTGCTGTCTCTCATCACCTCACTCTAGCAAAGTGAAAAACATGTATAAATTATGAAAATCTTCATCCAGGCTGCACAATTAATCAAATAATAATCACGATATTGGCTTAATCTGGAATCTGTGACTTCCCCATGCACTCTTTTGCCATCACGCAGTCAAGACTTCGGAGCAGGTTGTGTGCAAGCCGACTCAAAAACACATTTCACAGCATTCATTTCAACGTGCAAGCCTTAATGAGACGTCTCGCTCAGGCTATTCAGAGGACCGGGCATTATGCAAGTAACCTCACATTTAGAGTAGACCTTATTGGGAGTGTGAATCCTGGACAAGTGTGACCCTACAAGCAATAAAAAGCTGATCAACATATGTCAGCAGAGTGAACGTGCTGGTTTGACTGTTTTACTAGATTAACTGGATAAGACGCAGTACCCCCACCTGTAAAGCACTTATTTGATTCAAAATGCATACTCAACTACAACAGGTTTAGTCTTAACACTCAGCCTGTAGATTAATTTATTAACCACAGCATGAAAGAAAATAGCAGTTTCATATGACTATTTGCACTACATTTCCACAACATCTTGAGTAGGGTTAATTTTGTCATGGCATCCACTGTGTGTGATAAGCTATGGCTGTCAACATCATAAGGTTTGGACAGGCTGCTCTCTGGGACACTGCGGCCTCACATAACCCGAGTTCAAGGCCACAGCAGGGCTCAGCCAGTCTCTGTTTGCACAGTCTACCAAGTGCAGCGCCCACCAGAGTGGCAACAGCGGTCAATGTGACAGCATGATCTCGGCACTGGCCAGTGAGGAACAGGGAGACTGATAATGTTAGCTCAGGCTTCAGGAAGCTGAGGTTTACTACATAAACTGGTTTATATCCATGTGGATGTGATGCCAGAGTTCAGTAACCTGAAACTCATGGTTTCACCCACAGACCCTGAAACACTGAAACAAGCGCTGGGCACCACACAAGAAGCAAGGGGAACACCTCTGCAGGGTGTTGGTCCACCTATGAGAAGGGTGCAAGAGTTCAAACTGTCACCACACTGACAGTCATCTTGATCGATATCTGAAATATGGGGATCACAGTGCTACACTACACGAAGCAACTCAAACTAATCTTGTTAATGTGAAGCCTGGTAATCCCCATCACTGACATAATCTGCTGCTGGCGGTTGATTATATCAATGCTAGGTCTACAGAGGTAAGTTTCTCACTGCCGTTCACTTTCAACACGGGCCTCGTTTGGGGTGAGAGCCAATTAACGCGCTGTGAAAAACAACACGCGCGCGCACGCACAACCACACACACGCATACCCCAACAAAGCGTCCATCAGTAGCAGTTTGCAGCTCATTTCTGTTTCTAGCTGGAAACAGGCTGCAACAGAGAGGAGCGGCCGGGGGCAAATGCTGCAGAGCGCTCGACTTAAAACCCGGTCCCGTTGTGAGATAGACAGATAGTTTTGGGGAGCAGCAGAGGAGGGGGAAGCCCTCTCTCCTTCCCTCTCCTCCGTCCCGGTTACTTTAACGTTACCTTGTTGAAGGCGAAAAGCTCCTGTTTTATCTTCTCTCTCTGCGGGTCGGTGCCCTGCCGACGAAACCTAAACTTCATCATCTTGAAGCCGGGCAGGGGGGAGGAGGCAGGACTGGCGGGGGACGGAGATGAAAACGCGGAGATAACAACCCGGGGTTGTCGGCGGGCAGGAGAGGCGGTGCGGCGTAGTCGGACGATGCTAAGCTAGCTAACCGACTAGCCCATGCAGGCTGAAAGCGGGGCTGCAACGCTGCTGCGGCTCTCCTCTCTACTGGTGCTGTTTGGGTCGTGGTGGGTTTGACCACAGCCTCCACCCCCCCTCCGGTTCACACGGACCCCGTTGTTATTAACCAATGAGGGCGAAGAAATCTGCGAGCAATTACTTAGAGACGCCCACACAGCCAAGCGCTGTGGAGGGGGGTGTTCGGTTTGTAGCGCAGGACGCACCGGCTGCACGTCCCGCATACACCCGCCAATACAAGGCGACAAACGGTCAGTCCGTTATTTAAAATGAAGCCGCAACACTTTTAAACAACTAGAAAGAGTTAATAAGACAAAGCAAGTGAACTTGTTCACCTTATATTGTTGAAAAAGTGTTAATGTTTTACGTGTGTAACTATAATAAAACCTTTTGTGTGGGTTATTTTCTATGTTTCTTGGTAAAATGTTGGTCTCATCGGAAAACAGGACACTTGAAACCTGCATCCCGCTGTTATTTAAAGATTTTGTTTATATATGTCTGTTTTGCATTTCATCGTTTTATTTACTCATTTTTCCTATGCAGTTTTTAGTTAGCCTGTTGTTGTAAATGTTTAAGTTTAAACAATTTCACACACTAGAATCATTTATGATACAAACTTTAATGTACAACATAATTCATATGCATTAGTTATGTACAACAGCTATTTACAACAAAAATATATATACATTGTAGAAATAATAATTTTAATTAGTGCAAAGTATTCAGTGACATGGCCAATAACTGAGTGTCAAGATGCTTCCCCAAATAAGTTTCCCCTGTCCTGTCCTTCATGACAGGGAAGAAAATAAGAACATTTATTAAATGTGTGGCCTGTTCCTGTGGCTGCATTCTCTTGGTTTCATTTTAAGAAATCTTGATGTAATAATCTCAATCATTATTTTTATTTTTTTTAATCTTCTGGATTTACAAATAATTTATGTAGGCTACTCTTGCACGTAGGCCCAAGCCTAATGAAAAAATGATGCATCATGTCAAACCACAACCATCTGTTCATGTTAAAGCGAAGATAGGGTTATACTCAAGTTTGCCAGTTATTCATTTATCTTTCACACACTGTAGTTTCTTTCTACAGAGCCAAAAACAGCAAAGGTTCCTATACCCTTGTTCAGTGCAAGATCATTATCAACATCACCACCTTACATTCATTACATCACATAAACATTACCATTACATATGAAAATATCTTATTTTTAAAATAGAGGTAGATACAGTACATTTATTAGGCATAATGTGTGACTTCTCTGTGTGTGCATGTTTGTGCTATAGCAGGGTGATTTCGCTTGGTGGCAAAGTGAGTCTCTTTTCCCTGACTGACAACATGTTCTCCATGTGCATGGCAATGACACGGCACAGCTCCAGGCCCTGGAAAACACACACACACACGCACATACAGAAACAGCATGGCATTTAAGGTGAGTGAAACACACAGAAGAATTACATAAACATACTGAAACATTTTTATCAGCACTCTAATCTGTGTTTAACACACACACACACACACACACCTGCTCCAGCTGTAGCTGTGTGATGCGCTGATTGAGTAGGTCTCCTATCATGATCTCCACATATGGATAACTGGAGCCTGATGTTGGTCTCTGGGTGCGAGTTGACTGGACCTCCTTCAGAGGGAAGCGCACCATGGTCTCCTAATCATGCACACACACGCAAAACTGAATATATGAATAAATACACAATACACACACAAACAGCCATGCCAAGAAATTTATAAACATACTCTGAGACAGACATGCACAAATATATAAATCAAAACACATAAAATACAACATTTAATGTTTAGGGAAATGGTATATTTGCTCTTTTATTTAGATAATAAAATGGAAGGATGGACAGAAGTAGACAGCAAACAATAACCAGCAGGGGGAGCCAAATACTTCATTTTATAATAATGATATTTTTGCACAGGTTTGCTGTAAAGGTAACATAATCAAGGAAATGTTAAACCAGTACATCCATACTGTTACACACATACGTGGGTATCCTTGTTTAGAAAGTGCAGTCCATTCAAATTTACTGCCAGGATGCACGGGGCATATATGGAAGCGGAGCTACAGCTCTGGATGTAGAAGAAGGAGGAGCCAAACATGGGGAAGGCACTGACCAGACCTGGGCAAAAAAAAACAAAGGTCACTTTAAATACACTCGAGCAACACACTCGAGCTAAGAGTTATTTTCAAGAAAAGTAGTTGGAATGACAAGTCAGTGTCTCTTGGAACAATTATTGCCATCATTACCTACTAAGATATACTTAGGCGCACTTAGTCAGTTACTAATAAAAAACATTTCGTGGGATTCAAATTTGTTTCGTTTTGTCTGTCAATTGTTCTGAGGCAGATCATTATACTCAAATATTCTTACTCAGTTAGATCTTTGAGAGCATATAAAAATGGTTATTCATCATACTCATCATATTATGTGGAATTGATGAATAATATTGGCCTCTATGGAGGCTACTCTTACACATTCACACTGTGGTGGTCTTACCAAGGAACTGTGCACGGGCCTGATGTGGGTTTAAAGGCTGGACCTGCTGCATGTGCTGAGTTGCCATATTCAGCCAATGCTGTGAACCCTGTTTGCTGTAGAACTGTGGGGGTACACACTCCTGCACCTCACGGCTAAACACACACACACAAAGCAAATCAGTGATACCTCAGAGGCAGTAGTTATATATTATACATGTCCATGCTGGCTGGTGTTTTCTGTCTAAGTAGCCGATGTCAAGTGCATGAAGATGCACCTGTGACAGTCATATGTGCATGAGTGGGGCTATGTATCATGTGAAAGTATTCATGGTGCTGTGACATGCCGGGGATAAAAGTGTCCAATAGGTGGCCTGTTGTAAATGAATGCTCTTAAGTGTATGTCTCTGTATATTTACAGGGTGGGCAGGTAGATGGTGTCCTTGGCACGGTGCTGTAGGGCAGCCAGTCTGGCGATCTGCTGCAGGTGCTGATCACTCGCCTTTCCCTGAGGAACCACACTCAGCAAGGCCTTCAAGTAGTCGGGCAACACCTTGAAGAGAGTCACACAGAGTAAAGTTTAGTTAGTGTTTATTTTACTGTACTGTATGTCACTGTTCATGTTGTGGCAGGAAATTGACTGACTCAGGGACACCAGCTGCAATAAAACCGTAAAAGTACGTGGATCCAATCTTTCGACGGCTTATGAGGAGAACATGGGGCAGAAATTCGGCAGTGGGGACTACATCTATCTATTGTTTCTCGTGTGATAGTGTGAATAAACCATACGGAAAGAGTATGAACCAAAATGTCAGAACTCTGAAGGATTACAAAAGAAACAGAAAATCAGCTGTGCCTCGTTTCATTCAGCCAGTCTCTACCTGATTGTAGTGCATGGTGACATAGAGTTCATTGTCGAGTTTGAGAGCCAGACTCCATATGACTCTCCTGAACCACAGACTGTAGTTGGAATCCACTGGCTCTGCCTCTGTAGCAATGTCCAGGATGTACTCGCGCTTGTTCAGGGGACGCACATTCTGACCTACACAGAAACACAGTTCAGTTGTTCGTTAGTTTTTTTTATAGTATATTAGAGTGTACAGTATGTCAAGAGCATTTGCATTGTAGGTCTTCACATTGACAACAAGCTAGATCCTTGTTACCTCTGTGTGTGACCAGAAAGATGGCATATTCATCCAAAGCCTCCACCCTCTGTAGCCCCATCTCATAGCAAAGCTCCTCGATGGCATCCAAAGCAACCTAAAAATGAAGAAATTTGTTTTGATGTATAAAAGCTATATCCAGTTCCACACCAGCTACATGCTAGCATTGTGCTTTTTTCTTAAGAATGAAAACAATACACTTTCAATGGTGTGAAGGAAATTTCTGTGAGCTAGTCAACTCCCGAGTAAGGTTTCAGGAAATGTCTTAAGCAGCAAGATTTATTGAAGCCCAGCTGGGAAGAAATGGCATCAGCAGTACAAAGTGAGAACATAAAGCCAAACCAAATCTGAAGGATGCATCCTGGCTGGGAGTAGACCTGAAAAGATTCACTTTGTGAAGAAATGAATGTTATTATTCACCCCTCTATACATGTGTGAAGATCCTATTGGATATTGGTCCAAAACCAGACGGTATTCTTACCTAAGTTAACCTAAGTCACATTCTAGTCACATGAAACACTTCCTAAAGAGAGCCTGACTGACTCTCTGCCTGCACTAAAACAAAATAAAGGTAATCATGGTTTGGGTTACTAAAGCGATGGAGCACAGAGCTCATGCTTATAAAGGCAGCTGCTTCAGTCAGATTTACCAAGCAGACAGAGAGGAGAGACATTGTTATATCAATTTTTATATTATATTTTTTATTGTTTTTGAGCATCACAGGCTGATACCTTTGGCTTACTTTTGCTCAGCAAACAATATTATCATCACATGTAGACACCTGTATGATGCACACCTGTACTCATAAAGAAGGAAATCCTTCACGACTGGACATGTGTGTGTGTGTGTGTGTGTGTGTGTGTGTGTGTGTGTGTGTGTGTGTGTGTGCAACTTACAGAACATGTCTTGATTTTCAAGTGCCTTTCGATCCCACCTGGCAGCAGGAACAGCTGTCTCTTAGAGCTCCGCCCAGCCTGTGTGTAAACAACCAATCACAGAGAGAGAAATGTCTTTCTTGCAGCCTCTGTGATTTTCAAGATGTGATCTTAATTATTTGACGGGAAAGTGTCTTAAATCTAGCCTATCTGTAGGCTATAATTGAATTATCCTAAGTGTTTTCACATATTTAGATTGACATGTCCAAAATATACGGAGCTAGGGTGGGGGTTAATAAACCGAGAAAAAAAATCTAGATTAAAGTGTTTACAAGAACAAAAATCTGAAATGCAGCTAGAGCAGGGAACTCAAAATCAGGAAAAATCAAAATCCCTCTGGTGTTTTTTCTGAATATGCCCAATCCATGGCAAAGTCTCTAGGGTACATGATAATATATTGTTGTGGTCTAAACTCACCTATTTCCTCACTGCTAAATCGGATTGTGAAGTCTAATATAACGTTCCACTGCATGCATAGGCTAATACACCGCAGATGTGTGCATGATGTTGCAGCCTTGTAAAGTGAAGCGATGTGGTTCCTTGAAAAACACGATATTTTTCAGAGAGTTTCTCTCATAAATGTATGAGTACAATGTCTGAGAATACATTCAAGTTTTTAACTTGTAGAATTGTGATTATTATTTTCTGGTAAATCTACCGTAGTAATCTTGAAAATTCTTTCCCCTTCCCCCATGGCTTCAATATTTTTATTACAATTTACATAATGTGCCGTTGTACCTTTACATCTTAATGATGTAACACGTCATTAAGATGTAAATAAAGAGTCCATAAAATACATAATAAAGAACACTGGGAAGATAATTACAAATATACTCAATGCAACAGCAACAACACCGTTGTTAACTTTGGATTATCTTTTCGTTTGGATTTTCCTTTTTGTTGGACTCTTGCCTTGAGCTCCTGTGTAAGCCTGTTTACTTTTCTTTATAATAAATCTCCTGCTCTGCATCCTCCTCGCCTTTATCTGTGTTTAGCTCCACACCTCAGTTTCTCCTCATCCTTCATTGTACTCAGCCCTTCCCATGACCCTTATTGCTATTTATCGCCCTTCCCAATATCACTATTGTTTTCCCAATGTTTCCATTTATGACAACAAGTAAGCTGTAATAAAATCTACTGAATTGCTGAAATTTGTAAATACTGATAACACATTTGGCATTTATTGCCATTTTTTGCAATTACATCATACAGCAATTATTACATTATTTTTATATTCCATTTGTCCTTGTGTCGTGTAGTTTCTTTTTTGGTTTGATGCATAGAATATTGCACTTTAAACCAGTTTCCAGCCATAGATAAGCTGCATAAGAAGACTACATGGCTGAATTAGAGACTAACCATCATAGCCTTGAGTTCCATGCTGTTAGGATACTGTGCACGTCCACCATATTGAAAAGTCCTCCTCAGATTCTGCTCACATGCCTTGGCAATACCTGTCAATTAACAGCAGCAACCAATCAACACTCACATCAACAATAATTAAGAATACTGTCAAACTGGTAGTGGTTGGTTTATGAGTGGTTGTTGGTGGACTGTCTACCTTGGTACTGCATCCCAGGGTTGTCACAGGCGTCCTGCAGAAACTTCAACAGAAATGGCTTCATAACATCAGAACAGCGATGGAAAGCTGTCAGGATGTACAACAGCCTCCACCCTCTATGACAACTGTCCCTACACACAAAATATACACACAGATGCAAATTAAAAGCCTGTCCATGGCCACACTAGCACTGATTATGTCCTCAGTAACCACAAGTTGTAAAATGTCAAAGAGTCTTACGGTTTGGAGCTGGTGTTGACCGTAACTTGCTTCATCACCTGGCAGTAGGCCTCATCCTTTATTAGGCCATGGTCACCACTTAACTAGATTTACGAGCACATGCATGAAGGAATATGTGCAGATACACATGTAAAGACACATATTTGAATAAAGCGTGTATAAGCACACACAAATACCTGAGCTTGTTTTAGGCATTTTCCTTCATCATCTTAATATTTTATGTGCCTATCAAACATTTGAGAGCATGTGTATTTGTATCTGTCTGTGTACCTTCAGTATAGTGGTGACCAGGTCCTGTTCAGTCTGACCTTTCAGTGGAAAGTCTCCCATGAACCTCATTATTGCTGGACGAGAAACAAATGATCTCATGAAATATACTGAACAAAATTATAAACACTTTTTTTTGCCTCCATTCATCATAAGCTGAACTCAAAGATCTAAGACTTTCTCTATGTACACAAAAGGCCCATTTCTCTCAAATATTGTTCACAAATCTGTGTCAGTGAGCACTTCTCCTTTGCCGAGATAATCCATCCACCTCACAGGCGTGGCATATCAAGATATGGTATTGCACAGGTGTGCCTTAGTCTGACCACAATAAAAGGTCACTCGAAAATGTGCAGTTTCACTGTATTGGGGAGGTGCAGGGGGGTCTGGAAACCAGTCAGTGTCTGGTGTGACAACCATTTTCTTCACGCAGTGCAACACATCTCATTCGCATAGAGTTGATCAGGTTGCTGTTTGTGGCCTGTAGTATGTTGTCTCCTCTTCAATGACCGTGCGAAGTTGCAGTCAGACAGTTTATGCAGAAATTCTTTGGTTATGCAAACCCATTGTTGCAGCAGCTGTCCGGGTTGCTGGTCTCAGATGATCTTGGAGGTGAAGATGCTGGATATAGAGGTCCTGGGCTTGTGTGGTTACACGTGGTCTTCAGTTGTGATGCGGGTTGGATGTACTGCCAGATTCTCTGAAATGCCTTTGGAGATGGCTTAGAGAAATGAACATTCAATTCAAGGGGCAACAGCTCTGGTGGACATTCCTGCAGTCAGCATGCCAATTGCACGCTCCCTCAAAACTTGCGTTGCTCCGACATCTGTGGCGCTGTGCTGTGTTATCGAACTGCACATTTTTGAGTGGCCATTTATTGTGGCCAGCCTAAGGCACACCTGTGCAATACCCATGTTGTCTGATCAGCATCTTGATATGCCACACCTGTGAGGTGGATGGATTATATCAGCAAAGGTGCTTTGACAGATTTGTGAACAGTGTTTGAGAGAAATAGGTCTTTTATGTACATAGAGAAAGTCTTAGATCTTTGAGTTCAGCTCATAATGAATGGCATCGGCTTCGCCGGGTCATTTTTTCCGGGGCTTTAGACCCAAATGTTTTGACTTTAGCCCTGAATGTAACTCAACAAAAACAAAAATATTTTCATTTTCATGTAATGTGACGCTCCCCTCCACCATTACTCAGCCTGCCTGCATTTAGAGTGAGCACGAGAGGAGAGAGAGTGTAAGAGAGAGATCATTGCACACAGCTTCAGGGCCTGTCTGCAACTACTGAATAGTCCCTAGCATAATTGTAATCAAAACATTTAAACATAAATGTTGTCAGTCAGTTTCTAGTCAATTTATTAACACAAATGGTTAACAGTCGTTGCAAAGTAGTGAGAGAATAACAAGACACAGACACCTGACACTCTGTATCCCGCTGTCTCTGTCCCCCTTGCTCTGAGACACTTTGCTCTGTTTTGGACAGTATCTCTGTTTCAAGATGCTTAATTCCCCACGAAGCAGCTGTGAGCTGCACTTTATCAGAGGTGCTGAAGTGAACATTTGTGTGAATTTGTAGTGATATTTCTGTCTGATCACAAGTGTTTTCAGTTTCCGTTTTCTTCCTCTAATGAGGATCAATGTGCTCGTCTCATCCAGTAGCCTACAGTCCCACATGGCTCTGTGTCAGACAGTCTAAAGTGGGTAGCCTACTTCCATATCAGCAGAGCAATAACGCAGAGTAATGCACAGAAGAGGGGCAGGTAGATTTTGTTAAAATATTATGACTTCATTCTCGTCAGATAAGAATTTTACTCTCGTAATATTATGACTTTTGTCTAAATTCTTTTTCTGCAAATGTCCGAGACATGTGGGAGAGATTGTGCAGAAAGTTTTGAACATGAGCAGAAAACCTGCTGAAATACAGAAGCTATTATATATAAAGTCCAGAGGTTTCTAACTGAATTCTAATTAATTAAGCTAATTTATCTTTGGTGGTGAAAAGGTGCCGTATGCACATTTAAAAAGAGTTTAGGCTTCTTCAGTCATGCTTGTATGTATGTAGACTCAGCAGGGATTAAATTAAATGAGAAAAGAAAAGAAATGAGAAAATCAAGAAAACAGCTGAAAACAAGAAAGATTCCTTGTCTTGATCTGAAGACCTGTGTCTTTTTCTAAAACAGCAAACTATGAATTTAAAATAATAGCATCTGCAGCCACGGACTGCTTCTGTACCTTCCTCTTCTACCTCCTATCTGTTTCTATTCCTCCTTTCCTTACTCTCCTCTCACCTAAGAAGATGTCAGCTGCCACTCTGTTCATCCCACTGTCGGAGAAGTCGATCAGAGACTCCTGGATCGGAGACTGGAGAGACAAACAAGTAGCAATAAAGCAATAATATTGTTATAAATTAATATAACATATACAGGAATACAAAGACATGGAGATTTTTGAATGGTTATGCTTTGAAGCAAACGTAGCAGCTTTACCTTGGAGAATTTGACCATGTCAACAGGGTCTCTTCCCTCCTTTCCCTTTTTGGCTTTTTGATCACTGTGGGCAAAATGTGAGAAATGTGTGAGTATACATGTTCAATTAACTTGTTGAAGCAAGAACCAAATTGAGCTGTAGACCTTAAAAGGTGGGACATGTTATTTCGGCAGTATGCGTGTGTCTGACCTTCTGTTCCTCTGTGCCTCTCTGAAGTACTTCTTGGCAAACTCAGTCATATGGTACTGGCCACTGTGCAGAGGCAGATCGTCTAGTTCGGCGCTCAGACTCTCCCCATACATCTCATTTACTGCCTGATACATACACACACACACACACACAGCAGTAAAATGCAAAGCAGCACCACCACTTAAAGGAACACCAATGATGTTATGAATTATCTACATAATATTTCCATTTCTGCAAACTAAAAAAAAAAATCAACATATACTGTATAAACAGCAGTTCATAATATAGGGTTATAATTCATGGTGAAATCTGAAAGTTATTCTGGCTCTGAGCCTGGAATTCAGACTTGGGTATTTTTTGCCTTGATGTACTGTGGAAAATGCAAATAAGCATCATGTTTCTTTGCTGAGTAGAAAAATGCTGCTGTAATGCAAATAAATAACTTCCTGCTCTGCACCTCTGTGGAGAGGTCAAGCTCATGGGCAGCTACAGCTGAGCCCATTGCAACGGCGATAGCAGCAGATGCAGCCACTCGTCCCTGTCTGTCTCGAGGCTCCACGCGCTCAGCAGGGAGAACCAGGAAGTCCGGAGCAGCCACAGGACGGACATACTCAGTGGGAAACAGTCCTGATTTTCCATACACAGCCCCGAACCGCCAGCCTATACACACAATTGCACACACAGTGGTTCATGTGCAACCACAGAAACACATCAAGTGTTATAAACAAACCCCAAAACTGTCACACGCAAAACACAAGTGAAGTGACGTCTTCAAAAGTTTTGTCATGTCAAAACAACAAGACAAACCCCAAAAGTATTAATCTTATGTTTTTGCATTTATAAAGCAGCAAATATTCAATCCTCAGTTCAATTAATAAAACAAAAAAGTCAAAAAAAAGAAAGAAAGAAAGAAAAACATACATAGATGTTAAAATTCAAACCAACCACTAAAAAGAAAACCATACCAAACTCACCAAACTCAGAAGTGTCTCTCTTCAGCTCCTCCAGAAGCATGACCTTCTTCCTCACTATGCAGCCGTAATGTTTTCCTGAGCATGCATACACATACATGCACACACAAACACACAACGTGACAGCCATGGCATGAGGCACAGACAAGAAGAGACATACTGAAGCAGAATGCAGGTCTACAAAGATCTCACTGTGCCAGTGCTCGGCCTGTGAGTGCTTTGGCTATGTTTTGGGTGTGCGTCTCACCGGCCTCCAGCCCGTCCATGTGCTGTAGTCTGATGATGTCTCCCTTGTGGAAGCTGAGCAGAGTCCTGTCCTCTGTAACGTAGTTCCTTACCGCCACCACGTACTCTGAGTCCTGAAAGAAACATGACATGTTTGACATAGACATGGTGTAAAATTCTCAGCGGTCCAAATAGGAGGTGTGAGCTAAAAAAAATGTATCACATTCATCTGCGTCTGCGTAATTTATAGTTCACATTCATATGTTTGCTGTGTGAGGAACTTAATATAGAATGACAGAGAGAAACAGCTTTGCTTTGTGCTGAAGCCATATAAACCCAGACAATCATGCTTGCATATTAACATCAAACATATGAGAAAAAATGTTGATATATTACTCATATCTAACACCGTTTAAGCTCTAAAAGTACAGAATAACAAGACACTGGAAATATTTCATACATTACGATCAGTCCTACTGAGCCTGTGCCTGAACCTCCTGAAATCAAAGACAATAATCCTGGATAATGTCATAGTGATGTCATTATTGAGCTGCGATATGGAAAATGTCGGACCCGGGGGGGTTTTGGAGCTTGATTCATACTACGCACTGAAAGTAAGGATATCCCTGCATCTGCTACTTTGGAAAAAAATACATTCACACAGAAGCCCCCTGACCTTCTTAAGCTCTGTGAGGAAGTGGTCGATCATGTGTTTGACCTGTGGCGCCTTGGCCGAGAACAAGATCAGCTTCTCGTTGGTCAGGTTGAACTCCAGCATGTTCTTAGATGGAATCGACACAAACAGGATGTCCGAATAGCTGCACGTGTAGTGACACGCAAAAAATGCAAATTCAACATAAAGGTACAGAAAGAGAGAGAGACACAGAGAGAGAGAGAGAAAACGGTGTCTCGGTTCAAATCAGCGGAGCGCTTGACACAGAATGTTGAAAAAAGTCACTGGGCTCTTCTTCGTGTTTATTTAAATTACTACAACTATCAATAGCTAATTCCATGTCTTATGACTATTTTTAATGGATGTTTAAATAATAACACACAAAGGCTTGAAAAGGTGGAAATCTTGAAGACCTACAGCTGACACATGTCCACCTTTTTGTACAGTCTATGAGATTCACCTGTAAGGCCTCAGCACTCTGAAATAGTCTGGAGCAGTAGAGCTGCTCTTCACCATCTTAAGCAGCTTGATGCCTTTATGAGACACAGACAGCACCTGCACTCCTGTTCCCACACTGCCCTGGAACACACAAACACACAGCCACATAAGAGCATATTAAACCAAGTGAAGGACGAAGGCTGCTTTAGGTTTATTATGCACTTCTAAATTTAACTCATGCATGCCAAGAAGAAGAAAAGAACTCACAGAAGCTGGGAAGAGGCGGGAGAAATAAATGTCCCATGAGTCTCTGGCCATGACGGCCACTTTCTTCTTCACGTTCTCATCATGTGTTCCTGAAACCTGATCCACTTTGTTTTCAGCTGTCAATGGAAAAAAAGAATTTAAACGAGTTTAAGCGAAGTGTTGAAAAGTCTTTCAAATGCTGTACATTTAGAGCAGTTTCTAATTGTCTATGAGCCTTTAGACCACAGAGTAACGTCACTAAGGTTTATGTGTTTTTTCATACCAAACAAAGCTTTCATCTTCAGTCTTTCCTCCTGGGTGATGCGGATGCAGGCCTCGGAGAAGGTATCATGTACAACCTGCAGCACAAATGCGCATTCAGGAATAACAAAACCTATTTATGGGAACAAGTATTAGCATTCAACCAAAAGCCAAGTTCATAAAGTACTCAAAACTGTGTAGATATATTCTTTTACAACAATGATAATGCTGGTCTATATTAAAAGCACTACTTTTAACCTTTTTACCAGCTAATAACATAATTACAAACTCTGCAATAAAGACAAACTAAACCTGGCTTATTGATACATAAATTGATAAATCAACAAATTAATTTAATACAAAATAAATGGAGAAACAAGTCAAATTTAAATAAATAATGAATACATAAATCAACCTGTCTGAAGATCAGGTCCAGAATCAGTGGATTGTTGATGGTCTCTTTAGGATAGAAAACCTATAAACAGACAAAGAGCAACATTTATTTTCATTTTTAGTAAATAATCATACAATTTGATGATATTAAAGCATTATAACATTGAGTAAAAGAAGGTCTATGTTTTTACACTGTGTGACTGAAGCTTCAGTGTGCAATTTGTTGATCATTAAATTTCAGGGCACTATGGATTATTTTTGTCCATTTGTGTTAATGTGTTTGTGTGCTCAAGAAACACACCTCTTTCCTCATGTAGAGCTTCCAGGGGACGTTGGAGTAAGTGTAATATTCATCACTGGTCCTGCTGTGGAGTTGAGTCTGAACAATCTCCTCCTCTATTGGCAACTCTCTAGAGACTGGAAACACAAAGGTTTTCTCACCATTTACTTCCAATACAAGTTCACATGCAGGTGTGGAAGGAGTAAAGAGCCTGTCATCCTGCAGTTTATTACTGTGGATTTATGTCACATTAATTAGTGAAAAGTTCACCTGGAGGAGGGGCAGGGCTTATGCTGGAGCTCGCAAGACCCTCAGGGCGAGACTTGGTCACCTTGGAAACCTTCAGTCCTCCCTCTTGTTTATGTTGAGAGGACTGAGGCTTCCTTTGTGTCTGAGACATAAAAGGTCAGATAGTTTTTTTAATTTGTGCGTTTTAAATGTCTGTGTGCGTGCGTGTGTGTGTGTGTGTGTGTGTGTGTGTGTGTGTATGTGTGAAGTTGCAGTACCGGTTGTGGTGGATTTGCCATCTGATCTTTAAGGATCTCCATCGCTTCATCATGTGGGTCTGGCTTCTTTGCAAACATCTTTCCATCACCTTTCCTACACACACACACACACACACACACATACAAAAGTTAAGAAGCAAATACGTGGACATTAAAAATGCTATTATCAGAATATTAGAAGAATATTTAGGTTAGGAGTTATGAGTGTGTTACCTTTGTGTAGCAGGTCCAGTAGAAGATGTTGTTCCAGCAGGCTGGTGATGTTTGATGATGTCTTTGATGTCGTGGCTGGGATCCACACGTTCTGTGTTACTAGTGCTGGTTCGGACCACATCTTCAGGAGGGGGGCCACGTGTTGGACCTGAAATTAGATCAAGTGTAGATGTTTAGACTTAATTTTGGTCCTTTCTGTATGGTTTTAACACTTCATAAAACCCCATACCATCCACAAATTAATTCACTCAGAATAATGTTGACACTTCATACGAAGGCAATAGATCAAAGAGTGGCTTTCATTTTTAAGGAAAAACTTTAGTGTCAAACAACAACAGCTCAGTATAGAACAAGTTCTGTTATGTTCTGCTATGGAACCATGACAATGCATGGGAAAAGCATCCTAGAGCTTAGTCACCGGATTTGCACCACACAGCAAATCAGCCGAGGTTAATTTGAGCGTGAGTATAAAAACATACTAGTTTTTCGCTGAAGAGCAACAGGCTTGTACGGCGACTCTTGACTTTCTTTGTTCTGCAGAAAAAGAGAAAGTGATACAGCTGAGTATGTGTTATTATGTTAAGACAGTATTTCTGATTTGTATACATGCAGGCTGGTGTACCCATATGCATTTTGATGCATCGCCACATGCCTGTGTGTTGTTTACTCACAGGGCTGCCTGTGTGAGAGCCATGTGGCAAGTGTGCGTGATGATGCTGGGAGGGTGGTGACTGTGGAGCCGGGGCGACAGGGGGGAAGGAAGACAACATCTGCTGCTGGATCGCAATGGCCTGCATTGTCATCTGCTGGGCCTGCAACACACCCTCATATTTATGTATATACTGTATATAATATACAGTATATATAGCACCAACAATATACCTCTATTTTAATGTATATTTTTCCTTCATTTCTCATACTACCCATTTACATGATGCATACATTTTTACTTTAATTTCTGTGGATGGTCCAACATTTATCATCATTGTTGACATCAACTAATAACTAACAGCTGGTAATTACCACGGACTAAATGTTAATACTTCACTGAGTATCAACTTATCTACTGTTCTCAGTGTCACCTATCAATTTAACTTAATTTGTTTCATAATAGTGATATAGTTCAACATTTTAGGAAACAATTTGCTTTCTTGCTGAGAGTTAGATTCATAGACTCAAATCTATGAGGTAAACATGGAACTAAAACCAGCAGAGAGTTAGCTTACCTTAGCATAAAGACTGGAAACAGAGGGAAACAGCTACCCCGGCTCTGTCCAACAGTAACAAAATCTGCCTACCAACACATCTAAAGCTAACTAATTAACAGACTGCCAGGCAACTTGCAGAGAGTACAGGAAGTTACTGCTCCTGGACCATAAATAGTCTGGCACACCACCCCTGGAAACCCCTGTTTAGTGTTACCATATATTTTCATGTATGGTAACTCCAACAACTACACCAACAGTAGCATTAATATCACAGTTATTCAGAAAAAGTATATGTGACAAACCAGTATCATAGCTTGCTGGTTGATTATGGCCTGTTGCTGTTGAGTCAGTACTGCCTGCTCCGATCCTAGGGAGGTATAAACATATAAACATAGATACTGTAAAGATTATTTTTTGTAGAAAAACATTAGAAGCACACTCAGTTCGAAACCACACAACAAAATGCATCATATAAAGAAGATATGGCTTTTATCTAACAACAAATGTAAGTTATTGTACCTCCTCCACCCCCCACATGCTTCAGGCCAAGCATGCTGGAAATCCTAACTGTACCTGACACATCTGTCATCATAGGCAAGCCTGGAACCACAGCCGTGGCAGGGAGCAAGGGCACCCCTGGCAGACCAGGGACACCAGTGACATGGGATTCTACACCAGTTTCTACATCAGCAGCGGGGGCAGCAGCAGGTGCACGAGTGGGTGATGGAGTGGGTGTTACACGTGTAGCAGGAGTGGTGGTAGAAGTCTGTTGGTGGTAGGTTTGTGGGAGACTGTTGTATTGGTGAAGCTGTTGCTGCTGCTGCTGCTGCTGCTGCTGCTGCTGCTGTTGTTCGTGGTGATGGTGGTGGGAGGGGATTGGCATGGTGGGGATAGGTGGCATCATTCCCCCTGCTACAGGAAGCACTGGTACAGCTTGAGGAGGAACAGGGTGAGAGTTAGAGACAGTGCTGCTTCCAGGATGCTGCGTCTGTTTTAAACTTTATTTGTATTTTGGCAGCCAAAACCTGTAAAGCTAAACAGCGCTTTACACTAAGAGTAAGGGCGCTCTCACACTATGCGATCCGTACTCCAGTTCGTTTGACCAGTGTGATCGCTCCGTGCCGACACGGTGATCGCTAACAGTGCCAAAGCACGAAACCCCGACAAAAACTCTGCTGTTCCGTGCAATAGAGAGAGAGAGCTCTTTTTTCACAGCATGACAGTCGATATTGACTTCCAGCTAACGTTATAAACAGGGTGCTTGGAACCCAGCTGTGATCTAAGATCAGCATAGCTTTCCTTATTATTAGCTAGGCTACTTACATGCTTGCTAATAACTTTTTTTTGGGTCTCCGAAAGTGACAGTTGTGTTGGAAAGACTTGTGCAGCGGTCAGCGTTGGGTTGACACTGTGACAGGCCACCTCAAACATGGGAAACACTGACCCAGTGATGACGTAACGTGCTCCTGCTCGTATCGTAGGTGCAGTGTGAGCGCAGGCCAGCAGGGGAGTGGGGTCTCAATCATGAGTACGCCTTAAGACAGTCTCCTACAACCAGTTTTTGTACATTTTAACAATGTATTCCTTAGAAATTATTGCAGATATAATATTTAAACAGAAATGTTGTCAGAAGGCATATATTTATTCTGAATCTTCCATGCTAGTGACATGGCTTTATAAATGGCAATGTCATTACGTCTGTTGGTCTGTCTGTAAGTTGATCCACCACTTCGTCCCAGTCTGAGATATCTCAACTCGATTACTGGATAGATTGGCATGAAATTTTAAATGGACATTAATGATGCCCAAAGGATGAATCCCAAATGATTTCGCTTTTCATTTAGCGCCACCACGATGTTGATATTTTCAACTATTGGATGGATTGCCATGAAATTAGCTACAGATATTCAAGGTCCCTTGATAAACTCGAGTGACTTTGACCATCCTTATTTACTCAGTGAAATAGCTTGATGTCTAGTTCATGTATTGGCACAACATTTTGACATTCATTGTTCTCAGATGATCCGTGTATAGGTGCCACATGTTGATGCCTGACTTTTCATCTGGTGCCATCAGTTCAGATTTGTCCACTACTTTGGTTTAGGCCAGATACCTTTGAAACTACTTTCTGTACTGTATTTAGCGCTTATCAACAAATGCTGGCATGCTTAGGGGCTAAACTAAGATGGTGAATCTGGTCAATTTTACTTGCTAAACATCATGTTAGCATGCTGATGTTAGCATCTAGACTTGACTCTGTCTTCTTGATGTAAACATTTTGTTTTCTTGCTTCCTATTATCTGTAAAATAGTTATATATAATAATTATACATTGGAGTTGTGAAAAAACATATTATGGCATCATAGTGTAAATAGCATAGTGCATTGCTTTTCCTTTCCATCATTTTCATCATTGCTGTTGCTCTCTCTGCCACACCTTGTCCAATGGTGAGAGATGCCTTTGATTAGAATTTCAACATAATGTTCCTGGAATGACAGCAGACACAAAAACGTGACACCTGGAGGCTTGAAGATATTCTCCAAAGACAGGGTAAAAGACGGGAGTTATTTGTGTAGTAAGACACAGTATAAAGTCATGTGTGGTTACAGTGAATGGCTGTCTATGCATTATCTATGAGGTCAGACTGCTCATTACAGCCACTAAGCGACAGATTAAGGTTGGTGAATTGTACACCTGAACCTTTACACTTCACTCGTGTTCAGTGTCACTAAGACACTTTCGCCCTCATATTTAAACAGCATAGAAATAAAAATAGTAAAAATTGCTCTTGCCAGTTGTTTTGTTGTTATATTTCGTCTGTCTTTTGGTTGTTTACCTACTTAGCGCTTTATTTTACTATCAGCCCGACATCAATAATTGCCAAAGAAGTGGAGGTTTAAAACTGAGTAACCCAAAACAGTGTCTCTAGCATTCAGGGGAAGCTCTAAAGTGAGAAAGAAGGTGAAACTATTTATCAAGATTAATCTGAGACTAATGCTTACAAATACTAATGCAACATAGAAGCTGAACTACTGATGTCAGTGGAGAGAGAAAAAGAGTGAGCGAGAGGCTTGACTGAGAGAACAAAAGAAGGGCTAGAAATATATAAATGGACCAAAGAATTAAAGAGAGAAGAAGAGTAAGAAAAATAGTTGAGCCTGTAATAAACATGCAGTTTGAACTCGCAGGAAAGACACTTAACTAAATAACAAAAATACAAAAACTAAAAACTAAAGAAAAACTACAATGTGCACCAACACCAGATATACTGTAATTAACAGGAAACACACACACACTAATGTCAGTCTTCTACCTCCGGGATGTATTCCTGGTGGATAATGCCGGCTAGGGGTCGCATGACTCTCCCCTTCTCCTCTTCCTCCTCCTGGGATGCCTACGCCTCCTCCTCCCTTCATCCTTGTTGACAAACTTCCAGTCTTTTCCATGTCCTGGTAGCCAGAGAGCAGCAGGTGAACAGAGGTTCAGCAGGTGGAACAGGGCGGTTGTGAATGTTGAGAAAGTGGAGTATGAGAGATATAGGGAGATGGGTAAGAAGTATGTGTATGTGTGTGTGTGTGTGTGTGTGTGTGTGTGTGTGTCAGAAAACGGAGAGACTAAGAGCATGAGAGAGGAAGCAGGTTGTATTGGTTGATTCAGACCCCCTATTGAGAGCTGTAGGAACTGAATACACCGCAGGAAATACCATACACACTGAAGGAAAAGCTTCAGCGCAGCAGAAACTCATGAAGGCAAAAAAGTACTACCAGTCTCCCAAAAAAAATTCTGCAACATAACAAGCCCTACTGTCTCAACACAACACAACCAAATGGATATAACACTTTGCTGCACAGGTAAATAAATGAATCCAATCCCACAAGCATAAGCTCAAACTTTATCAACAGAAAATCCAAATAAAATGGTCCGATGTCACCACTCGCATCATTAACAGCTGGTATGGAAAACCTACGACGATGGAAAAAAATCTCAACTTCACATAGTGTCTTTAAGAACCGTAGTTAACATACCTGCACTGATTGACTTCCTTCCTGTTTTCTCCCAATTACGGGGCCTTTTGCCTCAATACACAGAATTTAAACGGGACAGTAACTCCCACAGAGGTGTGCATGCATGTTGCCTGCTGTTAGAGTCAAATACGGTAGGTCGCTCGGTAACCTAATCGTCCCTCCTGTCTGCTCCATTCATACACAAACACAAGCAGTGGCTCACATGTTCCCTACATCCATCAACACTCCCTTCCATTCACATTCTGATGGCAGATCAGGTGGAGGGAGCATGACAGGACAGTTTTATGCATTACAGAGGTCAACTAATGAGAACTTCCTTTATGCCTTAGTCTGTTTTTTTTACCCACTGTATTCATTAATTGATTAGCCTGTGCAATGTCAGACATTTTAAAAAAGATCATATGTTGCCACAGCCAAAGTTGATGTCTTCAAATCGCTTGCTTCATCTGCCAACAGTCCAAAACCCAAAGATGTTCAATTCATAATGTGATATAATGATACAGAGAAAAACAGCTAATTCTCCTATCTGAGAAGCTGGGAACTTCTTGTATGTACGTTTTATTAATATATAGCTATTTATAGGATTTTCATTTTCAGACAGTTTCAGAACTTACAAAACCTTCCTCTGAGTTCCTCTGATTTTAAGACTTGGTGGTTTCATCTGATAATAATGAAAACAATGCACGCCATAATGAAGTGAATTCAGTCCAACACCAGCTTGCAATGTTTTATTGTGTTTTCAAAGACCAACTAACTAATTAATCAATTATTGGTTGCAGCAGTAATGTGTATCCAAAGCAGAAGGGAAAGTATGGTTAGGATGTACCGTTTCTTACAGGTCAAGGTCAGTACTCACTATGCTGCTGTCTGACAGCACAGGGTCAAACAGACTGTCCAGGTAACGGTCCATTCCTCTCTGAGTCTGACCGTCACTGAACGCATCTGACTCTACTGGACACAGACAGAAAGGAGAGCAGCTAAAATACACTTTACATTCCATGTTTTAATAACCAGAAACTATCTAACTGGAATAAACTGATATTTTTACTGGTAGATATAGTGTAGTAATAGGATACAAGTTCCATTCTGATTCTACTAATATTACTAATTACTGAAGTTACTGCATATTATATTAGAACAGACTTATGCACTTGTGAATGCTGTACATATTATTGTTGGGAGGGTCTGTGTGTATTTACCGTGACTGTAGTAACCGTCAGAGTCTGGCAGACTGTAGGCTGGTCTGCTGCTGCTGAGAGGAAAAGCAGGAGGAAGCTCTTCATCTGAGTCAAAGCCAGTGCCAAGCAAAGCCCTGAGAGGAGAGGAGAGGTTAATTCATATCTGTGGTGTAAATATCTACAATTCAAATATTTGTACAGGCCTGTATCTGTGTACTAACAGACTGGCATTAGCTCTGACTCTAGCAGGGTCGTCAGTGCTGATGACGAAGTAGCTCTTCTGCTTTGGGAAGTCAGGCGGAAGCTCCAGGTCTGCAATCAAGTCCATCACATAGTCGTGACCAGCCAACTCTACCCACTGGCCGCGCTCCTTCATCAGAACTGAACTCCCCCTCCACCAGTCGGACACTCCCCTGAAAGCAAGACCACGCACTTCAAATACCTGTACCTGTTAACACTGCACTCAGAAAGCATTGTGTACTGTATCATATAACTGTGTGGATGAAAATTAATATTACAATGCTGGGATTTTTATTAAAATGTAATTTACAAATACAAATAATGATCTACCCTGAATAAATCAAGTGAACTCTTGTGTCTTATACTTAGATATGACATGCCAGCACCTGTGGCGCAGAATGTCCCCCGCTAAATCCTCTCCACTGGTCCAGGAATGGACTGGACACAGGAATGATTCTCCTACAAAGAAAGATCAATGAATTGTAAGGGCAGAAAATTGTATTCTTCTTACACTTATTATCCATTTATGCAAATACTCATAATAGTGCTATTTTACTTTTATTATTATTATGTCTTATACATTGTTTAAGCTTCAACGTGTTCCTTTTATTATTCTTCTTCTTATTATGCTTATTCTTCTAGTCTATCCACAGGTGTGTAGGGTTTAAGTCAAGGATGTTGAGTTGTTTTCTGTTCCTCTC
>JAPMOB010225040.1:0-10077 GCA_029875015.1 Lepomis gibbosus | reverse complement strand
ACCCGTTTGGGCTTACCAGGTCTGTCCAGAGTCTTCCCCCACCCCCTGACCCAACTCACCACCAGATGGTGATCAGTTGATTGCTCCGCCCCTCTCTTCACCCGAGTGTCTGAAACATGCGGCATCAAGTCAGATGAAACGATTACAAAATCGATCACCGATCTTCGGCCTAGGGTGCTCTGGTACCATGTACACTTATGGGCATCCTTATGCTCGAACATGGTGTTCGTTATAGACAATCCATGAGTAGCACAGAAGTCTAACAACAACCACCCACTCGGGTTCAGATCAGGGGGGCCGTTCCTCCCGATCACGGCTTTCCAGGTATCTCCATCATTGCCCACTCCGTGGGCTCCGTGGCAAACCCGGCCACCAGGCGCTCACCGACAAGCCCTCCCTCTGGGCTTGGCTCCAGACGGGGGTCCGGGGCTTCCTCCGGGCAGGTTCTCTCCTCCTCTTCCTCGTTTTGTCATCAAGGATCTTTGTGAACCATTCTTAGTCTGGCGATTCACCAGAAACAACTTTGCCTTGGGAGACCCTACCAGGAGCACTAGGCTCCAGACAACACAATAAAAACTAAACTAAAACAAAGCATTTTCCAAAAATAAAAACTAAACTAGCAAACAAACATTAAATACTAATTAAAACTAAACTAAAATTGAAAAAAAGTCAAACCGAAATAAAAATAAAAACTAATGAAAAATCCTGTATCTATAACTATAACTATAATAACCTTGATTGTAACGCACATTACTAACACGTATGATATTACCGATTTTTTTTTTTAGTAATGTGTTATATTACTGCATTACAGCAAAAAGCCATACATTACTGTAATCACATTTCTTCTATAACGCCTTTCTCCCAACACTGATTGGGACTGATATTGTTTTGAAATACTGTAGAGATAAGACACATTAATGGTATTCACACTAGTTAGACTAGTGTTTTCCATAACAAATTAAAATATCCCCTCTCCTTTAACTCAAGTAAATGTAGCTATGTAGTTAAGCATTCATTAGGACCCATTGGGAATAACTCCAGCCCCCCTAAAATAACAATGTTCATGTTTTAGGTTAGGATAAAACACAAGTACAGAAGTGCCAGAAGCAAAAAGTACTTCACATGCAGATATGAGCGAGATTTCAGCTTAGCCCCCAGCTTTGATGGGACTTGGACTGGATGCTGACGGGGATAAACACATTTGGAACCAAAGACAGATCTAGTGATTAGCATTAAACATGTGTGTTATCACTTGATGGAGGAGTGTTTTACAGACAGACTCACACGACAGGAGTCCTTTCCACCCTGGGTCAGACCAGCACAGATCATGTTGCTTGTGATGTCACCATAGGCATCGTTACAGTCCTCGTTGGAAACGATGGGAATTTTCACCTCCTGCAGATTCTGGGGGAAAGGAAGTGGAACTGAAAAACAAAAAAGTATTTATGTTGATCTTGTATTATCCTTTTGTCATTGTGTGTGTCTCACAATCTGATGTCTCTTCATCGTCTGAGCCATGGAGCTCCTTTGTTGTCCAGAAACTATTAAACCCATCAGTGAGCCTCACTGCTGCACTGCCTCATATCACCATGAACACACACTGTAGTTTATTCTGACGCCCCAAACACTCACTAGAGCACCACATGTGGATTCAAAGAGTTACCAGCAGATGCACTATTTCCTCCTGTTTGTCTGATAGAAACTACAATGAGCAGCTGTTTGAGGACTTTTCATCCATGAAACCATATATTTGTAAGGTGTAAGATGTAAATCTTCATGAGGAACCAATGGGCTCGGAGCCGAGAGCCACAGACAGGAAGTCAGACAGGACTGAGAGAAGAGCTGCAGAAAGGAAAGGAGAGAATGCCGTCCCACAATTCCAGTACATTTAAAACCTACGCACCATTTTCAAACTCAAATGATGAAATCTATCAACCGTATTCAAATGCTTTTTTTATTGGACTCATTTATGATACTTGAGTAAGACATTTAAAATTTCCTTCTTTCTTTTAGTTTGTTTTCTTTTGGCTTTGCTGTAATCTAATACTTTTTCAACACTATTTTATGTTTCGGATTGTTAAAATATGCCAAAAAGTGTTGTATTAGAATGTTCCATCCATCCATCGTCAACCACTTATCCTGCGTACAGAGTCGCGGGGGCTGGAGCCAATGCCAGCTGCCATCGGACGAAAGACGGCAGTGCTAACCACTGAGCCACCGCGCTGCCTGTATCAGAACGTTCTACAATAAAAAAAGAAAAATCATCAACCATGATGGATAAAGGATGTTGATCACCATGTAACCATTGGCTTTTTCTCTCTTATGCCATAACTTGCTAATATGAATGTTTTGAACTGACAGTGTTGGGTCACTCTTGTATGTTGCATTATTTCATGACTTATTCTGATTGGTTGTTTGAACAGAGTCTTAAGCTGTCTTTGGTCTCTGTAGCTTAAACTCAATGTGAGATCCAGTAGGACCATCGTTTAAGATTTCACCCCAATTCTCTCACATTTGTTAACTGTGATCTGTTACATCCCAAACATTCACTACATTGAATACGTACAAAGAAAAAGAAAGGAAATAATAATTATAATAATATGCAGTCTCTGAGTAGTCTTCTTTGTCATTAGAAGTAAGAGAAGTGACATTTGGACAAATGAATGAGCACACAAATGTTATTTAGCATGACAGCCGACAGCCTGTGGATCTTCAAACCATGAAGCCAGACAGAGTAGGGACAGATCCAGACAGTTGACAGCAGAAATCACGGACGTGGATTTTATCAGATGGAAGACTATAATGTAGGACAGATGTTTTCAAAGCGGATCTGAAGTTGTCTGTTTTCTGCTGGACAGGTAATAAACTTAAGTTTGTCAGACTTTAGCGATGCAAACGAAAGCTGTGGTTTGGCTTTGCCGGTTACGTTATCGAGAAAATCAGCTGCTCAGTAATGGTAATTGGGGTGGCTGTGGCTCAGGAGATAGAGGGGGTTCCCGGTAATCGGAAGGTTAGCGGTTCAATCCCCAGCCTCCAAGCTGCATGTTGAAGTGTCCTTGGGCAAGATACTGAACCCTGAATTGCCCCTGGTAGCTGTTCCGCCAGTGTATGAATGTGTGTGAATGTTAGTTTCTGTTTGAGCACTTAGGCTCAGTGCATGGAAACATTAGCAAGATAAACTTCTACAGCCCTGGTAGAAAAACATATAGGTGGATTAATTCCGTGTCTACTTATTCTCTAGCCTGTGGTTTGGCATTGCTGGTTATGTTGAGACAATCTGCTGATCAGTAACGTTAATTGGCAATAAACGGATCAGCCAGCTAAACTTTTACTGCGCCGGTAGAAAAAATGTGTTGTTGGATTGTAATTTCATGTAGGTTTTCTCCAGCGCT
Organism: Lepomis gibbosus; assembly: GCA_029875015.1. Lineage (NCBI taxonomy): Eukaryota > Metazoa > Chordata > Actinopteri > Centrarchiformes > Centrarchidae > Lepomis > Lepomis gibbosus. Next base: position 6,682 of record JAPMOB010225040.1, on the reverse strand, counting down.
CTGTTATGGCTTTGTTAGGAAGACAGAAATGTGCCATTACCTTCCTGAGACAAACAGCTGATGAATATTATTGGCAATAAAACGGTAACAGCAGGGAAGCTGAAATTGTCTGCTTGGTAAGATTTGCAGAGTGCTTATCTTATTACGCAAAGCAAGAGTAGCTTTGATGTTATTATGTGGTTTATAAGGACCTGTGGTGCAGAAACAGTGAGGCTTATTACGTTGTCCTGTTATCTGTCAGTGGTCATACTTGATGAACTAGATATGATAGTGTTTGAGATGTTCTTCATTTACTTTGATATTTTAGTCCAAATGAGCCAGCCCTCCCAAGATGTAAAATACTGTCTTACAGGAGTTTGAGACATCATGTAGCACTTCATTTCTTGATGTGGCTGCTGTTTATTAATGAACAAATAACAATAATATGGGGGTGTAGAAATTCTTGTAATCCGCAATCCTCACGACTACATGTCACTAGATCTATCACACAAATATCTGAGTACTTCTTCCACCACTGTTTTTTACATTTTTGAGGTTTTATTTTGGCGTCATCATGTAGCTCCTCTGCAGTGGTTCTGGTTTATATAAATCTTTGGTCTATTGTGGTTTTGTGTGCAAAACCCAACAATAAAAATGTAAGAATTCATACAGTCATTCACAATTAACAAGACAGTTAAAAATGATAAAATAAATTCTCACCCCCAGTTTGGATGTCTCCCCATCCGGTGACCCAGCAGGTCGTCCCGGCATTAAAGACGCTGTCTTTTGCTGCCAGACACACGGGTCTGATGTAGTTAGTGAAGGTAACAGGTGAGGACAGCTGCAGCAAGGCTATGTCGTTGTTTAATGTTTCTTCATTAAAGTCTGAATGGATGATGATCCTGGAAACAGTCCGGGACACCTCGTAAGGGTTATAGAGGTTTTGGGAGCCACGTCCGAGGTAAACGGTAAGACCAGATGTGCTGGGGGTGAGAAACAGAAAAGACAACATTGAGTATGCCTAGGTAATATTTTTACCCCTTATAGTACCTTAATGTTGATACCGAGGCATAAAGGTTAAATATTCTACAATGCTGTAACTGTTAAGTAATGTTTAATAAATAAGTCATCATGAGAAGTTTTATAAACATTTTCTCATTCTTTTTTATTTTTAATTATTGTTTTTATTGGAGTTCATTCTTTTGTGTCATTATAACTAGGGATGTCCCGATCATGTTTTTTTGCCCTCGAGTCCGAGTCATTTGATTTTGAGTATCTACCGATATCGAGTCCCGATCCGATACTTCTATAATACTTAAAAACAGATCCAGGATGTTCCTTATTTTTTATTTAATTCACCTTATTTTAACATTCAACAACTCTGTTAACAAACTGAGCACTTCTGTGAGGAAGCTTCAACAATCAAGTAATAAATAACATAAATTCTTCATTTTGGACTTTAGTGCAACAGTAAATAAAAATATGAGAATATATATACATTTATATCCGAGTCCTGATCGGGAGGTAACGTCCGATTCCGAGTCTGAAACAGTGTGATCGGGCCCGATTTCTGATCTCGTGATCGGACCTGGACATCCCTAATTATAACATTTAGGTTTAACACTTTTTCTTTGAAACTGCTAAATTCAAACAAGTAAATATGAGTTTATTCACATTTTATTAATGGAACCATTATTATCCATTTATGTTGACTTACGTTAACGTTTACAGCTGAGCCTACCAGCAGTGACTGACTAAAAGACTCTTGACTACGTCAGAAATTCTTGATTGAAGTGGAAATGTAACTTGAACATGGGAAATTATTAAGAAATTTAATAAAAACTAGGTGAAAGAATATATGATCAGTGATCATGATTCTGTGTCATGAAGTGACAGGATTGAAGTTCACCTGTCGAAACAGTGAGCAGCAGTCAGGACCCACTGGTTGTTGATCAGGGAGCCTCCACATTCATGCTTGTTTTTCAAGTGCAGACTGGCCATCCAGGGCCACCATCCTGCAGAAGCATCCTTCCCTCCGATCTTGAGGTTGAGTGGCACAGTGCCACAAACTGGAGGGAAATAGTCAGAATTCACTCAATTCAATTCAGTTTTATTTATATAGCGCCAAATCACAACAACAGTTATCGCAGCGCTTTTCATATAAGAGCCTGTTTTTGTTGTTTCTTTCTGATTGCTATCATGTGTCTGGATGTCTGTCATGTGTGGACTATGTTTCTGTTTTAATGGTTCACTATATAAAATTTAGTGGCATCCATTCTGAGAAAAAATGCAAAGTGATGCTCTCACATGGGACCCACAGGTCCCCCATACTTCTGACTTTAATCTTAGCCTACACCCTTAGCCTTTAATCCAAGCTGGGCCAGCATAGCTCCTTTTCCGCTCTCACTTTGCTCTCCTCTGAGATGATCAAAGCCACCGGGGTGCCTGGTCCGATTTAATTACATTAACCATGCCTATTCAGCAATAGTTCTACATCATCATCTATGCCCAGTTCAAAGTAAAATTCAATAAGTTGATCCCTACTGGGGCGTTGAGCCGGGAGCAGCTGAGCGGAAATAGACACAGCTATAGCTCAGAAGGAATTGATGAAGAAAAGCATTGCGAGGGAATGCCAAACATTGTGATCGCAAAAATAGTAGTAGTAAAAATTTCCTCGTATGTTGTGAACTCTGTTTGAAACCTGTCCTTATATTTTGTATAAACAGAAAATAGGTAAATCAGCCATGTGTTAACTTTGAAAAATAGAAATTAAATGAATAAATGTGAAAACTCACCATCTAATTGTGCGTTGCTTCCTGTGAGAGAGACAAAGAATAAAAAATTTTATTTAAAGGAAAATGACTGGAAACTTTTACATTTCTGAGGTAAAGATTAAAAGAAATGTGGTTGGGAACCCCTGGTCTAAACTAAATAACTGTATAAAGTTGTTAAAAATAGATAACCTAGCAAAATGTGGATAAATTAAGTAAAACTGTACATAAAACAGTTAAAACTAGTAAAGTGTAAAACGAGCAGCTACAACAGTAAAATGCTGCTCACACATTGATGCATCAGTATTAATCTAATGATGTCAGATAAAATCAGAAATCAGTCACAGAAGACATTTTACTGCAGAACCAGGACTCTAACTACAGATTAACTACATTTTTACTGATAACAATAATATGACTTCTGTAAGGTTTTAAATGGAGGAGCATTTTTACTTTGTTGGCTAACTAGCTTAGCATAAAGACTGAAATCAGCTAGCCTCAGTATGTTTATTTCCCTGGTTGAATCCTTTGACTGGTCATTACAGCATCAGTCCACCATTTACACGTTTTCTGAATATTCTGAATTTTATTTAATATAGCACATTTTACAGATCAAGGTCACAAGAGAAAGATGTTAGAAATAAGAGTAAAGAAACAGCACTAAAACATAAGCAACATCGTAAAACAGGAAAAACTAATAAAATAATAAAAACATAACATCATAAAACAGTAAATTAATCAGCAGATAAAACATAAGCTATAAAGGACTTTTAAAAAACACAAGACTGCATTAGTCAGCATTAGGCGAGACAAGGGCCAGTTTAATTGAATCTTCAGTTGCTTTTTGCGTGAATTTGCTGTTAGTCGATAATTACACTGAAACAGAAGAGTCAGTCTCTATTATTAATATTTTCTTTTAACTATGAACATAGATCACTTTCTTGAAACAGCAGAGCATTTGGTTGACTCTTACCCCTTTTATTCATTCTATTGTTTTTATTTTATGTGTTTTATTTTTAGCATTTTCCTGTTTTTAATGTTTAGCACTTTGGGATTTGTTAAAATAGTAAGTGCGTTACAAATAAAATTATTATTATTATTAATACTAATTATTATTATTATTATTAGATAATGTGATCAACATTCTCTACTGAGAAAATATTTAACAGGACTCACCTTGAACCGCTAAGACCACGAGCATGACACCACAAACTAACAGTTTGACCTCCATTGTGCAATTCTTCCAGTTCTTTGTGTCTTGTAATTGATGGAGAAGCTAAACAGCCTGGAACAGTACCGGGTCACTCTGTTTGGTCTGGCTGGAAGATTGGTCAATTTATAAGGAAAAACAAGGTCAAACATATCATTAAGCCATAAACGTGGACTCCAGGTATTCAAGAGCAAAGAGCAAATAAAAGAAATAAAGAGTGCAATGTGCTGCCATCCACACAGGCATCAATTAACAGACATCAGTCACTATAGTTTAGTAAAAGCAGTAAGAATTACAAAATAATGTCTGAGATTCTTTCTAATTCCCTTGATTTTCTTAATTTTGTAGGATTGGAACAGTCCTTCCTTTGGTGGTGTGGGGGAGGCAACATCATGAACGACACTGTGGCAGTCACTATCTAATAAACCTAGTTTTTAATACCTTTAATATTTCAATGGATTTTATGCTCACATCGTGCAGTAAATACACTTGTAATAATCTTTACGTTCTTGCAACAGAACAGCTCAGCCAAGAGTTCATATTCTTTCCTGATTTTCACCTTTCAACACATCTGCATCCGGTCTTCTGCTCTACAAGCGTTATATTCTTTGATTTTTTCCTTAATTTTCTCAAAATCCTATCTTCGACTTCTCATCAGAAACTACTGGGTCAATAGTCCCAACACTTCAGGATCATCTGCAGAATAACAGAAAATTAGACACTTCAGTCTGTTTCAATATACAAACCGATCACTTTTTACTAGATTTTTACTAAAATGACATCAAATGTAGTCGTGTGAAAATTCACTGAAGGTCATAAGTTACATAAAATGTTTGTTAAACAACAGAGCAGCAAAATAGAGAGACCACGTTTCATTAATTAATTAATAAAGAAAATCAAGAGTTTTTCTTCTTGTCAGTTAAATAAGAAACTATCAAATTGGACCCTGATCATTATAGCTTGTTCCTTTATTTATTGTTAGTTTAATGTTTTTAGGCTTTAATTTTTTAAAAATCTTTTTTTTAAAAGTGACTTGTTGACATATAGTAATGTTTTATTGCTCTGTGCCTTGATAACTGTATTTATAGCACTGCAAAGTAGTGTCACAATATTACAAGTTCTATAAAAAGTATTCATCTATTATATTTCAAAATTGGCTGTTTTAAAACATTAAATGAAAGATTTCAGGTGACTTTGTAATTATTTTACAGTAGACTTTATTCATTCTATAGAGATCCAGTTTCACTTTGATGCTAAAGTCTCTATTTCTGTTGGTTAGTGTCTAATAAAAAAACAATAGTGTTGTAAAACAGGCACTTTAATGTAGCACAATTTGCTTTTACCCCTGTAGGGTTGTCAGGGGAGTGTCGGTTTGGGAACCTCAGAATTACGTCTCTGATCTTTAACATTTAACATTTAACTTTTTTATTGGGTTAACACGGCACCGCAGAGGATGTCAGCCTCTTGATTACACTCTGTAGTGCTTTTGTATTTTTGTTTATTAACTCGTTTTCTGCCGTCCCTCTCTTATAACATTTACCAGAGAAGAGCTCTTAAACGTCTGACTTTCAACTGCTCACACTTTTCCACCGGTCCTTATCGAACCCCAAACCTTCCTGGAGTTATTAGTTGGAGGAGCATCAGCTCTGTATGGAATCTACTGGAGAGGCCAACGCCGAAGGGGGAAACAAGCTGGCGCGCTGGTTAAAATGAGACAGCGGAGTTTTCGCACTGCGCTCCCTTCTATCCACCTGCCGAATGTCCACTCTCTGGCCAACAAAATGGATAAACTGATTCTCCTCAACAGAACTAACTCGGACTTCTGCAGATTTGCCGCCCTCTGTTTTACTTAATCCTGGCTCTCCCCACACATCCAGGACAGCGCACTTAACCTACTGGGATTTAATCTCATCTGTGCGGATCGCGAAAGGGAGCTCACGGGAAAAACAAGGGTGTCACAATAATAAATAAATCATGCAGCCCTCACTCAGAGACATTATTCATAAACTGTAAACTGTTTTATTCACCGCGGGAGTTTTCCTCGTTTGTTCTGGTCGCCGTCTACATTCCACCTCAGGCCTGTGTTAGTGAGGCGTTACTACACCTGGCTGACAGACATAACATCCAGACTGCCTGCTCATTGTTGTTGGTGGCTTCAACAGAGCAAACCTCAGAGCTCGGACTTCCAAAGTACAGACAGCACATTAACTTATTAAGTGTCCCACCAGGGACACTAACACACTGGACCACTGCTACACAACAATAAAGGACGCCTATCGCTCTGTTCCCCATGCAGCCTTGGAACTCTCTGATCACTGTCTGGTTCATCTTCTCCCGGCAAAAACTGAAATCTGCTAAACCTGTTGTGAAGACTGTGAAAAGATGTACCAACAAGTCAAAGCTGAGTTACATGCCTGCTTTGACTGCACTGACTGGAGTGTTTTTGAGGCTGCAGCCACTGACCAGGACGAACTAATTGACACTGTGACATCCTACATCAGTTTTTGTGAGGACATGTGTGTGCAGACTAAAACCTACAACCAAAAACCCTGGTTCACAGCACCAAACTCACCCAGCTCACTGTGCCAGCCTCCACCTGTCAGTGGATCACAAACTTCACCAAACAGGCACCTGGACTATCGGCACTGGCGCCCCCCAGGGGTGTGTGCTCTCCCCACTGCTCTTCTCCCTCTACACCAACGACTGCACCTCAGGAGACCCA